>BQNB010113403.1:0-15443 GCA_026074375.1 Tanacetum coccineum
AATGCGTGACCGTAGGTGACCTACGGCCGCACGACCTTTTGTCACACACGAAACTTTTCGCGTGTGTGACTATATGTATATATTCACACATTTTTGGTGCGACCAATACCACCTTTTGTACTAGCGTAAGTGCTTAATTGGCCTTCTCTAATCTTAACTTATATCTGTTATCTCATAATTCAGCCCATATCAGCTTATCTTTGTTTAAAATTCAAAATCCAGTAATTAAAGGGGTGTTTGGGTCAAGGGTGAAAATGGGTCATTTTGGCTTAAAAATCACTTGGGTCATTTTGTTAACATTTTACAAGTCTTTATGAGTTGTTTTTAGTCTATTATTCAGGGTCTTAAAGTTTAAAATTTGTTCAAAATCTGTCCAAACTGTCAAGCTATTTTTCTGTTTCAAAAGCCATTTTTCATTTTAGATTTTCAGATAGTAAAAATAGTTCTTAGCTTTTGAAGTCTTTAGCATAAGCTCATTTGTGGTCAATCTCAATCTGTCTTAACTTATTGTTAATTTTGAAGCTTATTTTGTAGTTTATATATAAGCCTGCAAATTGCCCCTATTTGTCTTTGAAAAATCTCAAAAACTCAGCACCTACTGAGTATGAATTTCTTTTTCACAAGACCTTTTTATAGCTTAAATCTTTTTCAAACTTCTTTTTCTTTACTGCTTATTATAGCTTATAGTATAGGCTTTAAGCTCATATAAACTTTAAGCCCATAAGGTTCCATCTTGTGGCTTAAATTTAAGCCCAAAAGTGCCTCATTGGGCTGTTTTTGTATGCAGTCTTGGCCCTTTGGCTTATTTGATATTTTTTAGCTTTTCTGCTGTTTTCACTTGCTTATTTTATGTTTAGATTTGCCTTTTAAGTGTAGGAGCTTATCTGTTTAGCTTATTTTTGTTTTGCATTTGCTTGTTTGCCCTAAAAAAGCATAACTGTTCAAGCTTCTTTAGCCTTAGGACCTTAGTGTAAAAAGTTGAAACAGCCTGCCTTATTTGCTTATTCTCATTCATACTTGCTTATTAGGTATAGAAGTTTTGATGTTTTAGCTTATTTAGCTAATTTCTTAGCTTATTTAGTTTTTATAAGCCAAAAGCTTTAAGCCATTTAGACTTATTAGAAAGAAGCCTATTCTGTCAGTTTTAGCTTGCTTATTTGTGGCTTATTATTAAGATATGTTAAAAGGGTCTTTTTTAAAAAATTGTTACTTTTGCCTGGTTTATAAGTTTGTAAAAGAAAATTTAAAAAAAATGTTTTCTAAAAAGGGTGAGGAATGGGGGTCGAACCCATGACCTCCCCCTTTGCAAACCAACGCCTTAACACACCACCTCATAACCAATTTCCCTTGGGACTTTCACCTATTGGTCTTTGCATCATTTATTCTCTTATACCTTTTTTGCTCTTTAACCTTTCAGCCCATTTAAGCTTTTTCACAGCTTATTCCAATAAGCTGGCAACCCCAGCTTATTTTTCTTAGGATTGTCATAGTTTAAGCTAATTTTTAGAATTTTTTCAAAATTTTTATAAAACGTTTAGTATTTTTTATAATTAATTTTGGTTAAAACAGTAATTAATTCTAATAAATAAAAAATAAAAAAAAAATTCTTTTTTTCAAAATTTTCTTTTATCATTTAGGACCTAGGAAAAATAAATTTGCACTCGTAGGGTTAATTTTGCAAAATTTTGTTTTTTAATGAACGAGATTTAACCCCGTTCTCATTTTTCTTGTTTTTAAGCTCAAATCACTTCCGTTTTTGGTCTAGTTTTCTTTATTCTTTCTTTTTTGTCACTTAGGGTTAATTAAAACTTAAAAAAATCATTTTAGGATTTAATTTTGATAATTTAGTTTTTTTAGGACGCGTTTTTAATACCCGTTCACATTTTTAACCCGTATCTTTAATTGCCTTTCTTGTTTGTTTTCTTTTAGTTATTTTTTGCACTTTATTACTAGAAATAGATACCAAATCAAATCTTTGATTAATTAAGCACCATTTTCAAACCTCGACTCGATTTTCCATTCACGCCTCGTCGGGAAGAACGACCCGGGTCCGGTTTCGAACTTTGTGGATAACGAAGCGAGAGACCGATACTTCCGGTAATACTATACTATATATATTTTGAGAATACTTATTAAAGGTACATTATCAAAATGGCGCCGCTGCCGGAGAGGCCGTGAGACGATTATCGAGTTGAAGTTTGTTGTGCCTTGAAGACCCTTCCCCGTAAAGTTATTTTCTTGTTATAAAAATATAAAAATACAAAAATATTTTTCATTTTCTTTTATTAGTATATTTATAAAATAAAAACAAGAAAAATCAAAAAAAAAATTGTCCTAAAAAGAAAAAAAATGTATCATCAAAATAATGTTCTCAATTGGAACATTATCATAATAAGTTCCTGAACAAAAGATCAAAAACTTACCTTTTGTGTCACTTGCGAGGTACGGTTCACCTTTTAAAGATAAACAAACTCTAAGAGGGGTATAAGACGGGTTGTTCTGTGGAACTACGACCCTAAAGGAGAAAGGTTTTTAATAGCTTCGCGCTTTCCTACTCCTCCACTCCTTTGTGCGTTTTTCTTTTAAAGAGCTACCGTGAAGCTTGTTGATTAATTGGTTTAAGTTGTCTTTATCTTCAATTTTTTCTTTAATAAAATGAATTGTAAAAAAAACCTAAAAACCCAAAAATAATCTTCTTTTTGTTCTTATCCATTTAATTATTTTCTTAACCCTCTATATTGTTTAATTCTTATGGCGTCATTCGACTATCGTTTAAATCCCCTTTATGCGATCAAAAAATGCTCGTCTTGTGGAGCTTTGACAACTACAGACTATTGTTTGTTCTAAGGGAGTCCTCATAGTATAAAGTAATTCGAGTGAACGACCCCCACGAATTGGGCAACTGTGGAGACCCGGATGATGGTCTATATTTCGACCTGTGCTTTTTGAGTCGAAAGTGTTTGAATGAAGGTTTGGGTTTACAATTCCAAGGAATAAAAAAACAAATCTAAACACTTCCGAGTCATCCAATGACACTACAACATTGTTAGTGCACCTCAAGAGCCATTCGTCTTCAATCAAGACCCCGGTAAAAATTCCTCGCAAAGTCCTCCACATATTGACCACCATTGTTGTTACGAGTGTGGGGATTCGTTAGACGATATCTTTTGTCAACGATGTACTTGTAAGTCTTGTATGAAATTTCTCATTATGTTTACAATGAGTCCACCGCAAATACATGATTATCTCCAATCCGAGAACCAGCTACAATCAAAACCATAATGAGATCCTACAAAATTTGCAAAGTCGCAACAACAAATGTATTTTTGGGTACGTGCCAACAATGTGGTTGTAATGAATATGATCAAGTTTGTTTTTATTGTACTGTTGGAAATGGAACACCAATCACTTTTTCAACTCCGTACTCTTCTAACAACTCTCCAAGTTTTGCAAACCACCCTCCACAAGATTTTCATGATTTTCAACAACAATATCTTTGTTGTGAAAATTGCGGGGGTCCTCATGAGACTTACCAATGTAAACCAATGAATGAAGACTTTTATCATGAGCAAAATTCTTGCTATGATCCTAATTCTTTTGGTTTTGACCAATTTCAACCCCTGCAATATACCGTCAATCATCCAATCTTCAATGTTCAAAATAACCTTCTTAATTCTCAAAACAAGCTTATGGAGCAAATGACATCCATATGTGATATGGTTGGCCAAATTATGCAAAAGAAGGAAGAAGAAAGGCAAATTGCAGAAGATCAAGCGGCTAAAGATCGATATTGGAAGATTCCCATTTGCTATGATGATGACGAGGACTATACCATTGCAATCACACACGTTTTATCAACCGAGGAGCCCGTTGACTCTCTCATAATGGAGGACGAGCATCTTGACACTATTCCGGTAACGGAATCGGACGAAGTAATAAAGTCTAGTGTTAAGAACCTTGTCCCAATCCCAAGTGAGTCCGAGGGTATTCCCAACAGTGTGTGTGATGTGCCTCTTTGTAACAATCTTACCCCTCTTGAAGCTTTCAAAGAACATTCTGAGACTATCATCGATTCCAACAATGATTATTCTTCGAGTGATGTTGATTCTTATGAGAATATCAATTATGTCGATGCATCACCTCCCGATGCTGAGATCGTCAGCTTAGAGGTGGTGGAGATTGTTATCCCGGAAGTTGGAGGGGTTGATACTGATATTCTTCTAGCAATCAAAGATGATATCCTTCGTGAAAAATTGTTGAATGTCAATCTCCTTATTGCTAACATCGAAGCATTAAAAGATAATCCCACCCCATCTTCTGATTTTGTAACCAAGTCTCTTAACCTTTTCTTGGAGGAGACTAAAACCTTTGATAATTCTTTACCTTTATCTAAAACTTTTTGTTTTAATCTGGAAGAGATTAGTAGTGGCAGTACCACTACTCGTTCTGATTATTCTCTTCTGGATTATGAAGCTTTCTATTTTGATGACGATCATATTAAAGAGAAGAGTAGTGGCAGTACCACTACTCATGCTGATTTTTCTAAATATGATTCGTTCATCTTTGATCTTTCGATCAATCTATTTCCTCCTGCCGATAGGAGTGACTTTAATCATGAGGAGTTCGCCGGTGAACTCGCTCACATCATATCTCCACCGGAGTATGATTGTTTCTGCTTTAAGATTGAGGCCGAGTTGGGCGATATTTTTTTGACAAGAAAACCAAGAGTTCATGTGCCTAATGGTTTGCCCACCCATCCCACCCTTAATCTGGATTTCATACTTTCTAGTGAATCTCTCTTCGCTTATGTTGTATGGATCTTTCTTCCTTTTCTCACATTTCTCGTTACTCTACCATATCTTCTCTCCTATGGAAATGAAGACACCATTTTTGACCCCGACATCTCCATTTAGAACCGATGGCATCTCATCGGGATGGAACTTTCATGTGCTTAAATATTTATCCAAATATTCATGAAAGCCCGATTGAGATTTTCTCTTCCATTTACTCTCTCTAAGGATAAATGAATTCGGGGATCGAGGCAAGCTATGTGACTCGGTTACCAAAAACAAAGCGCTTTGTGGGAGGCATCCCATGCTTATCCATTTTCTATTCTCTTTCTTATTTCTATTGTGATGTGAGGAGGCTTGTACTCTTCCGATTCTTGTTGTGTTTGTGTTTGTATGTTTTGTGGTTTATTATCCAGGATTGCCCGGATTGTGATGACTCTCGTGCTCGCGGTTTTGTCCTTCGATCACTCGGAGTTTCACATCCTCAGCTTCATTTTGGAGGAATCCCTTATCCAAATCTAATCGACAAACGTTTATATCTTATGCGCACACTTAATAAACGGCCATAGCATTTATGTAGGTACCACTTTTAAAACATCGAGTGACGATATTTAGTTTAGTATGGGGGGATCTTCGATTAGATTGTGCCAGCAGTCGTTGTTGTCCGCGTAATCCCCTTTTTTTAACCACCAAAATTTTGCAAGAAATAACCAAAAAAAATGAAAACAATTTTAAAATTTTCAAAATAAAATAAGTGAGTTTTGTCACGGTTTTGACTTTCCCAAATGGTAGAATGAGAATACATTTGACTTCGAATCGGGCGTGTTGAGCCCTAGCTTTGTCCCTTAACCATTTAATAAACGAAAGTTTATTAGGCTAAGCATTCGCGGATCCTTTTATTAGGGATTTTAAATTTGCGAAGAACGAGAAATGATAGTGTTATTTACAAGTAGGATGCTAAACAAAGATTATTTGGAAATCTTAAAAGCTTATAAGTGTAACTTGTCGCTTTTTCTCCCAGAAGCTCTTAACCTGACTCCGCCACCTCTCGACAACCACAACCTCATCCTCCCTCTACACCAAATACTCCTTCACCCCACCTCCATCTCTCAACCCCAAACCCCACAACCAAACACCCCACAAACCCTATTCCCAAACACCCCCAAACACCTACACCAAGAAAAACAAGCCTTTATACCAACCCCCATCATCTCTCCCTAAACCAAACCAAAAACCCATCAAAACCGATTTACCATTCGACTTATGTTTCAGCTACACAGAAAGCAGCCCTGATGTCAGACCCATTGGTCTCCGCGAGCCCAAATACTCGCCTTTTGGCCCTGGCAAACTTGACCGTGTCTGGACTGGTGTATGTGCTCCTGCTGTGGACCCCACTTTGGGTATAGAGGAGTTTCAATCAATGGAAGGTAAAAAAAAAAGATGAAGCAAATTAGGGGTAAGATTCAGGGCATATGATTGACTGATGCCTGAAAGAGGGTGTTTGGTGGAGCAAGTGCGCAGTAAAACTGAAGAGACAGATTCAACTTGGGAAGGGATGGATTAACACACACCATGTAGAAGACAATTCATAATAACAGGAAACAAGCTTAGGCAGTTAGGATTAATGTATGGGTGTACCGACTGTTGATATGAAAAATGTGTGCGCACAGTTAGAGGATAAAGCATTTGGTAAGATCATACACAGACACGGTGGTTCACTTATATTGTACAGAGGCAGAAATTACAACCCTAAGAAGAGGCTCGTTATTCCATTAATGTTATGGAAGCCTCAAGAGCCCATATATCCAAAGCTTATAAAAACTACTATTGAAGGTCTCAGTATTGAAGAAACGAAGGAATTGAGGAAAAAAGGTTTAGCCGTTCCAGTCCTCACGAAACTCGCCAAAAACGGTTATTATGGTGGTCTTGTTCCGATGATAAGAGATGCCTTTCTTGTGGAGGAGCTGGTGTGAATCGATTGTCAAGGTTTGGAGAAGAAAGATTATAAGAAGCTAGGTGCCAAGTTGAGGGACTTGGTTCCATGCATCCTAGTGACATTTGAGAAAGAACAAATAGTTATATGGCGAGGTAAGGACTACAAGCCTAAAGAAGGTGGATGCTTTCTCATGGCCCGTGAATCTTTCGACAATTCATCCAGTGATGCTGACGCAAATCACGAAGGTCAAGATGTCAGTCATGATCAGATTGAGTCTGACTCTTGTGACAAAAAGTAGATTTCTTTGTTGCTGCAAATATTGAACCAACACCGTGGTATCTTGGTTGGGCAGTTTTCGCTTGCACATGAATTCGAAGATGAAACATAAAGTAGAAAGCAAGCGAGGAGTCAGTGTGGGTTATCATGGATCCTTGGAGAAATCCATCATTGACTTGTCGAAAATATGTAAGGCATCACGTCGTCTTTCTATGTACCTAAAGAGGCACGATGTTCCTGATTTCACCTTTCCTTTTTAAATAGTTTGTTGAGTTGTTTTGTTATAAAAAAAAGGATCTTCGATTTGATTGTGCCTGCAGTCGTTGTTGTCGCGTAATCCCGTTTTTACCACCAAAATTTTTGCAAAAATACCAAAAAAATGAAAAAATTTAAAAATTTTCAAAAATAAAATAAGTGTTTTGTCATAGTTTTGACTTTCCCAATGGGTAGAATGAGAATAAATTTTGACTCGATCGGGCGTGTTGAGCCCTAGCTTTGTCCCTTAACCATTTAATAAACGAAAGTTTATTAGGCTAAGCATTCGCGGATCCTTTTACTAGGGATTTTAAATTTGCGAAGAACGAGAAATGATAGTGTTATTTACAAGTAGGATGCTAAACAAGGATTATTTGGAAATCTTAAAAGCTTATAAGTGTAACTTGTCGCTTTTTCTCCCAGAAGCTCTTAACCTGACTAATAAACGTGCTTAATTTTGCTTTAACTTTAAACCGACATTTTCTAAAAAGAAGCTCTTTCGGAAACGAAAATATTCATCTTAGTTCAGCCTGATACTTGAGTTTCTAAAACGAAATTTTCTCTATTACGGAAAATATGTTGCAAAAAAAATGATGAAAAAAATGAAAAATGAATAAATAATATAAACTGTGGGCTGATAAAGGTTTACTGCATCTTGCCGGCTCACAACCGATGTTGCAGTCTTCAAAACAAAGCCCATAGTGAGATAATAAATGCCAGAATGCATTCGTAAGTGTCATCAATAAGAAACCATCGTCAGACTAAGTCACTACATCTTGTCGGAGGCGTGGCCGATGTTGTAGTCATGTAAATGATGACGGTAGTATAGTATATAGCAATAAATGAAAATTTAATGGTTAAGATTTCTTTTTCTAAACTCAAGTATAATTTTGAACTAAGAATAACTTGCTTTAAGACTTCAAAAGTTGTTGGTTGCCGTCGGTAGATTATTTCGATTAAGTATTTCGATTAAATAATCTCCGTGGGGTTTCAAAAACCTGGGCACTTAGCTGATGAGGCAGGAACGAACCGAGAAGAAAGGTCGCTACATGTAAACTATCTCCCACTTTCTAAAATTGTCGATCTAAATTTAACTTAAAATTAAGCACAATCACTCTAATTGAATAATTGTCGGGAGCGAAAAGTTGACAAGTCATAGTTATAAGTAGTGTTAGCATCTTTACTTGTACTTAATGGTGATTTCGTTTTTACGCTTAGTTTGGGACTAGTGAAAAATCGAGGACGATGAATTTATCCATTCGGACATCCGTAGATCATTCTATGGGCGCTTCTCATTCTATGATCCCAATGTTGATATAATAAAGGAAGTTAAACAGGTAGTCAAGAAAAGAAAAAGGAAAATCCAAAAAAATATTAGGGATAGTTAGTGTACAGATAAAAAATGGTGAAAACGGGACTTGTCGAAGCTATTGATTCTTTAGTTCCCCTTGACGAACACTTAGCTACTTTTCGAGGTTATTAGTCGAGGGGGATTAAGATTCTTGGTTTCTTGAGTGTTTACTTCATAACATTGCGTGAGGACACGGCAATACCTTAGTATGGGGGATTTTGGTATATGCTTAATTACACATACCATTTTCCATTAAAAACGGACTTAAATGACTAAAAACGTACCAAAAATACATTGTATTTGTATGTTTTGCATTTGTATTGTGCAGGGGGGAGGGGGAGGGGGGCGAAAGGGGGGGGAGAAAAGGAGGGGAAGATGAGTGGGGGAAAAAGAAGGGGGGGGGGGGGGGAAACAGATATTCAAGAAAAGGACAAAAAGAAAGCCAAACGACAAAACCAAGCACGGAATGGAAAAGACAAAGTCAAATCGAAGCCAAAGTCAAAAAGTCAGCAGGAAAGTCAACCCCGACAAAGTCAAAAGTCAACCAAATGAAGAAAATACAACTTGAGGGACTAAAATTGCCAAACCTCAAGTTGTATTACAAGAATAAAAAGTCAAGGGCTGAAATTTGAAATAAAAGATATATGAGATGAGGGGCCAAAACTGCCAACTTGCCCAAAACCATTTTTTCCCGCCCAAACAAAACCCCAGATACAACTCCACGGGTTCCCTCCCACCCGTCCCATTCTTTTACCCTACAAACTATTCAACACCCTGGATAAAACATTTCCCCCTCCTCCACTATCTCCCCCCAGCTTTATAATTGCCATGTTGGCAATCCTTCACCACTTTCCAAGCTTTTCGATGGCTATGATTGACTCAAAAGAAGCACAAAAGAAATTGAAGGCTGGGATCTATTTTGGAATCACCTCACACAACAAGCACACTTGGGTTTTTGTCTCTACAAAGAAACACAGAAGAAAGAAGAGAAAGAAGACCCAAGGACAAAGTTTTTAGTATAAATAGGGCCATTGTAACCCAAGTAGTGGGTAGTAGTGAGTAGAGTAGTTTTCTTTATATCTAATTCTTAGTTAAATTTCAGCTTATTTTTATGCAATTTTAATTTTCCAAGTCTTGTAACTTTAACTTTCGTCTTAATGCAAATTTGAAGTTCTTAAGTCATTTCTTGATTCTCCGTATTTCCTTTGTTAAAAGCTTTACTTAATATGTTTCAAGTCTTATAAAATCATATAAGTCATTTGTCTTAACTCAAATACTAAGAATTTAACCAAAGTCACTAAAAAGTCCACACTCAAATATACCACAGCTTATGGATGATAAGCCAGTTCTGGATGGGCTTATGGACTCTCACTAGCTTGTTTCATACAAGCTAGAGCTTGTAGACTCTTTGTTTAACCCTGTTTTGAGCAAGGGAGTTGTAAGTTTTTATTTTTCTTATTTTTCTTATTTACTGCAGAACTGCTATTAGTGCTTATTTGTTACTTATATTTGCTTATTTATGCTTTATTACGATGTTTAGTGCTTATCTTGCTTAGTTGTTAGTTTAAAAGTGACTTGTGCACATTTCTTAGTTAGTACTGTTAGTTATGAGTTAAAACTGTTAGATTGATTTAGCTTATTTAAGTGCTTATTATTGATTAAAACCTGCTTATAAGTGCCTTATTTTGCTATTTGATAATCTGTTTTTAACAAATTAGGACCAAATCAGCTTAAAATAAAAAGAAAAATGATTTTTGAAAACTTTAAGGGGTGTTTAGAACAAGCAGTACTAACCCATAGTTAGTACTGCTGGTTCTATTTTGGGATTTTTAAAGCTAGCAGTACTAACTCTAAGTTAGTACTGGTAGTTAAAACTGTTAGTACTGTTAGTTCATTTTAGCTTATCAGCTTATTATTTCTGCTTATTTAAGATTTGCTTAGCTTTTTAGAGTAGATTAAACCATTTTCGTTTACTGTCTTTAGTAGAGATTATTTAAGCTTGTTTGCCTTTTCAAAGTAATTTTAATAGTTTATCAGTTTGTAGCTTTTTAGCTTATTTGCCATTTTAGTTTATTCTAGTTGCTTATTCTTATGCCTGAGTGCTTATTAGGGGTAGTTAAATATCTGTTTTAGCTTATTTGCTTATTTCTTGTTTCATTGTGTTTTGTTAAAGCTAGCAGTACTAACTTAAAGCTAGCAGTACTAACTCCAAGTTAGTACTGATAGTTAATACTGTTAGTACTGTGGTTAGTACTGCTGAGTTTCTCTTGTTTAACTTGGCTAAATTGCTTGCTGAATTTGCTTATTTAGGGGTAGTCTAGCTTATTTGGTTTTGTCTTAAGTTTATTTGAGCTTATTTGTGTCTTAGTTTAAAAGTTTTAAGTGTTTTTACCATTTCTAGCTTTTATGCTTGTTCTAGCTTATTTTCCTTGCTTATCTTTGTGTGCATTTGCTTATTAGGTTTAGTGCCCAATCATATCCTTGTCATATTCAAACATCGATTATCAATTCGTCATTCGATTTTCCATTCAAGCCTCGTTGGGACATAACGACCCGGAAACACTCTATACTACTTCCGGTTTCATTGATTTTGTGGATTTTGATCCTTGTTATATATTTATATTTATTTATATGTAAAAAGGAGTAAGAATACGCGAGTCATGCACCCATCACCGGATCTGATAAAGTTATAATGCCTTGATATTTGTCAAATACCATCAACCATGGTGAAGCCATTGAATATGTTTGCAAACTCTTTAATGTTGTTTTGTTGCTCCATTGTACTGAAGGAGCTGCTAAATGACAAGGTTTGCATGTAGCACGAAAGTTCATGTATTCCACACAAACACAATGCTCCATTATCATTTCTAAAATATGAAATGGCATAATGAGAAGGTGTGATTCATTTATGCTTGTCCTCTTCTTGCTATTAGATAAAGCTTTAGCATTCATACCTGATTTTACCACTATATTTCCATCGTCCTTGTCCTCTTCTTGTTTCAAATTAACATGATCACCTCCTAACCTGCACATAGTATGATCATACAAAAGAAAATCTTTTGTTGTTAATATATACTGGAAGGTATGCTAAATTCATTGAAAGCAATACAATACCTGCATTCAAGCATTCCCCAAGATGACATGCCACCTGTTGGTACTAGAGAAGAGATAGAGGCTATAGAGATGGTTCTATTTTTGACATGGTACGAGTATAATAGTTTGCCCAAACTAATGTGTATATAACCTGCTAACTCGGGGGTAGTTATTGGTCTGTAATACACAGGGTATTGACTGTCAACTTGTATAAAAAAATATAGCATTTTTGAGGTCTTTCATTTTCTCCCATATCATATTACTCATATCCAGTTTATACAAATGCACATCGCAAACTGTTTCTCTAGTTTCATCTTCAAAATCTATTTCAATATAGAACAATTCAGAACAATACCCTTGAGATAACGATCGAAGTCCTTTGAACCATTGGTTTGACTAAACCTATTGAAGGAAAAGCCAAGATGTTCCATAAATGGTAATAACCTTATCACGACTTTTTGTTCCTCAACTACTATGTCAATCTCTATGACACTGGCATCACCTTGGAGGTAATTGAAAGCATATAGTTTACCATTACAACAAGGTAGGTCAAAAAGAAAACAAGTCTTGCCAATTATCCTCCTTAGCTCTTTAGCATATGAAAATTTAGCCCATTTTAGTTTATTTCTTATAGAGTCTAGCCAGCAAAAAGTAAGAGTATGATTCATGTGTGTTGTTAAAAAGAAAACAGAACTTGGATCATCATGACGGGAGGATAAACAACATTGGTCGGGTTCTTTCATATGAATCAATGGAGGGAGACAAATCACCTTTAAAGTGAGTGGGTTCCAAAGGAACCACGTTGGATGCTTAGATAGAACGACCCATCCATGGAAACATGCTCGAATTTGAGTCCCGATAATCTTAGGAACTTGATACCGATAAAGAAGTAGCGGGTTGTGTATGGTGTAAAAGATCTGGTCTTGCGGTGTTTGAGCAACAAACCATAGAACTTTTGACGATAGAGATGGTATTTGAGTAATTTGATTCTCCTCTATCTGAGATGCTGCTGGAATCAAAATTATAAGAAAGTAAATATATGCTATCACATCGATTCACATTATATGTCTGATCGAGCTCTTTTATAAAAACTAAGTTACAAAATTTGTAAATGGGTTTGCTTTTCATATGTACACTAATGTACACCCCACAAATTGAACAAACAACGCAGCAGAATACAACATTGGGGTGCTACTTCATAGTCTATAAGCATAAGTCACGGAAACCGACCTCAAAAGAGACGTTTTAAAAATAAGTTTTCGCATTCGACAATCAAAAGATCAGAGTTTACAAACAGGTCCCAAACAGTTTTAACAAAACACAATTTTTTAAGAAATAAAGTTTTATCGAATGTGAGAAAATGTAGAGTCTCCAAAATAAATATCTGTGCTGCTTCCCTCCGAGCAAATAAACCTGAGAAAATACAAGCAAAAACGTCAACAATAATGTTGGTGAATTCATAGGATTAAGTAAAAACAGTATTGAAATAAATCAAGTAGTATTTCAGTCAGAAAAGTAGCGTTACAACGTTTAAGAGAATTGGTGTCAAAATCCAAGTGGTGATTTGATAAATCAAGCAATATTCAATAGTAGACCACAAGGTTTAAGATCAGTCAGCGACAGTATTTCAAAGTATAATTCAACATTATTGCATTGAGCTCATGACACCGAACCTTGACCATCGTGCATAACATGTATGTAAATAAAGTGCCCCAGTGCTAGGTATTATTGCCTCATACCTAGGTTTCTCAATACAAAGTGTCCGACAACAGTTGAGGTGTTCACATAATTGGATCCATACCTCCGGACAGGGTGGTCAACCCAATAGATCTATTTATTGTATTAGCGTTCACCCATCATAGGTAATTGACGGTTCACGAAATTAGGGACTTTGGCAATAGTGACTCATGCAGATAATTTCATAAGCGGGTCAGGCATACCCTTCAAGCACTTGTGTCCATTTTAAAACAAGTAGTATGTTCAAAACTCACGGTTTTGTAAATAGATAATCAATGGTCTCAAATCGTGTAGTAAGCAAATCAAGCTTTAATGAATTCAGTAGTAAACAACCATGTATCAAACATGTATTAGAAATCATGTGGTAGGCAAGTAAAGGCTTTAGTAAAAACATTCATGTAACGCTCAAGTAATAGAAATCAATAAGTTGCTTAATAAAGCGAGCATGTATTCTCACCCCGAAAACAGTTTAAGAAAACCATTAAAAGAGAAAAGGTGGGGCTATGAACTCACCGTAAGTAGATGATCGAATGAGAAACCAAGTATGAGAAGATGACTCCAAAGATTGGTCGAGACCTATAAAGCAAGTCGCGACTTAGAATGATACATAATATCATTATAATAGAATAGTTATACAATACTAGTTAATAAAATCCGAAACAAGAACAATATTGCACCAAGACTAAACCAAAGTATTTTTAGTTTTCAAATAGGTGTATGACCTGCACTTAACCCCAAATAAGTGTCTACTAAGTATCGCTTAGCCATTCTTAATCTTTACTAAATGGTCACACTTTTAATTCACAAGAAAAGGCGTAAAACTTACATTGCAGAATTTTAGACACATTCACAGGACCATATCTCTTAATCCATAAAAGATATGAAGGTGAGGTTTTCACCCCTGGAAAGATACATGAGTCTAGTTTTCAGAACATTAAGCCAATCATTCTAATCGTTTACCAATCCACGGGAAATAAGTTTTTACTAACAGAAGGTCAAAACAGAAAACTTACTGAATTTCTAACTTCTACGGTTTTGGCCATAAATCCTAAACTAAAATAGCAATGATGTTGATTCCACTTGGAGGTGAAAGCTTATGATGTCTAGTATTCAACCAAGCTTTATAATCTTAACCTACTGTAAAATAACCTGGAGAAATTCATGTTTTCCAACGGAGTGTTCAGAATTGGTTCACAACCGTAAAACGGCCATATCTCCTTCATCCGAAATCGATACAAGAGTATCCAACTCACCACATCAAGCTTAAGACTTTATCTAACCAAATATTTAATTTACTCAGTAGGTCTAAGCCAAAATTTTGGAGAAAAATCCCCGTTTATCTGCTGTCCTAAAACAGTCCGCAAAAACCTACCTCTAAATCAATCAATAACACTTCCAAATCATCAATTGATCCATCACAAGGATAAAATACATCAAAGTGAATCATCTAACACCTCTTTTACATCACTTATACCACTTAATCAAGATCAATCATACTAAGAGCATGAATGTTCATAAAAACTTAGAGATTGTACACATGCATTCAAAAATCAATAACCAACAATAAGGAGTTTATGAAGAGCACTTACAACACTAAGAGGTATGATAAAGATGAATGAACACAACCCTATGTGGGTTGTGTTCTTGGCCGTGGACTCCAACAACCAAACCAATCAAACCCTAACTTTTCTTGTTTCAAATCCTTCTTGTAATCACTTTATATCAAACCCTTTGCACCCTTGTAGCCTCTAATCAAATCAAAAACCCTAAAACTTCAAGTTCTTCAAAATCAATATTTTTCTAAATCAAATGCATGGTGACTTTTGTTATAGGGATAGATTAAGGTTAATTTTTGGAGTGATTTTGTGTAATAAAAGTGGGATTTGGGAATCAAGGTATAAGGTTTTTGAAGGTTTTTGGGGTTGATTGTTCGAACAGAGAAGAAGAGAGAAAGAAAGCACCAAATTTGATATTATGTGCTTGTTTGGATCGGCTTAAATAGAAA
>BQNB010113404.1:0-17066 GCA_026074375.1 Tanacetum coccineum
ATCATGATTGTGATAATCATTCACCTTGTATATCTTGTGTTGTGTGTTGTGTATATCATATGTGTATGATAGGTTAGTATTTAGGCCACATAATACATAATGTGTTAGATTGGTTCTATCTCAAAGTAGAACTCGGTATTTAGCTTTGTACCAGAAAAAGTGTAAGCGACGTGTACGGTTTTCTCCGCCTAAAGGGAGCTTGTTGACATAGTGAAGATAACTCTCAAGTTAGGTACTTGGGGAGTGGAGTAGGGCGAAGAGGAGCTTCGTAGCCGCTTCGTAGCCGAACTACTATAAATGATTATGTCATCGGTTTGATCTTTCTTATCTTTACTTGTTCATACTTCGTATATTACTTATTTACTTATTGCATCTCTATCATATACACTTGTGTATATCTCTTGAGTTCACATAAGTTGACAATCTAAGTCTTAATTTAAAAATGGTAAAAACTATTCAACCCCCCTTCTAGTTTCCACAAGAATCATTAAATAATGAAATTACATAGATCCATATTCATTTTTAACACAATATCGGTAACAAAGGGATGGTAGAAGATTAAATTATTTAACTGAGACTTTATGAAACTACACTCATGTATTTCTGGGAGCATTGACGTGTTGCTAGACGCTTACCAATGTTATTATATTTATTTGAGACATGTCCAAGTGGGAGATGTTGAATATGTCCATATCATAAATAAATATATATCCGAAAAGTACATGAGCCTATGAGGCCGTACACGTTACATTTAGATTCAATTTACATAATGTAATTAATATATATAACGTATTATATTAATTATCATTTCACGATAAGTACATAACATACGTTAATTAAATAGTTATTCAATGGATGTTGGCTAACGGTCGTTAACAATTAAGTAAAGAGTATTAATTGTAAACCCAACCAAAAGGAAGGCTCTAGAAACCCTCCCCTTGGCCGACCATATACAAGGATAAGGAAGGAAGAAAAGTTTTCCTAATTTGATAAGGATTAGGGCTTTAACTTGTTCCCTAAGTTTGTTTGGCTATATAATGAACCCCGGCCTTAGGATTCATTATTCATTAATCTTGAAAAACCCTAGCAAGCCAAACTTCTTATTTCTTCTCCCCTCTTGTGAAATCAATCAAACATCCCTAAGTGAAGGGTTTTGATTTTTAGTTAAACATCAAAGTGTTTGGTTTGTTATTGTAATCAAGAACTAGCATATTAATTGAATCGTTACAAACGTGTGTGTGAAACCATATATGATTCTTACTTTAGAATCTCTATATTGTTTCATAAGGTGGTTCGATTTAGGGTTAATAATTCTGTTTACACACATCAAACAAGCGTACAGCTTCCTCTCCGCTTATACACCTCAAATCTATCTAAAATTCAAGAGCGATCCTCTTCTACAATCAACAACTTCGCGTGAAAGAAATACTATCGCGCGCGGAGTTTGATCTCTCACAACAAAACCATTAAGAAAAGGTAAATGATGTAGTTTCTTGTTTTATGTTAATTAATTCTATGCTATATGTGATCTAGTTATCCGCTGCGTTTACTCATATATATTACATGTCTAATATGTTAAATTCCAACATCTGCCACATAACAACATATCGGATCTCTCCGAATCAGAGTATGAAGATGTATGATGTAGACAATAACATCCTTACTCCGAAAATAAAAGAAATACTTTTAGATAAACCTCCAGCAGAGCAAATATGCCATAGTCAATACTCAATAACGGGTGTGTTTATACACAAGTTTACTAGAATCTAATAGAGTTTGAACTTTCAATCTAAATTAGTTTATAAAAAGTCTTCTTTATTTTGGCATATAAGGTTACATAAGCTTTTAGAAAAAGCTATAAATTTTCATATGCTCAAACTAATCAAACTAATGTAAGTAATCCATAAGTTTCTATACAAGCTTATCATGCATCGATGCTGACTAATTAAGACTTAAGAGCTCGAATTAGGTTTTTTAAATACCATACATTACCAATCCTTAAATCCTTTTTTAAACCTTATGGGGCGTCATCTTTTTATCATTTCTGTATGCATCCCTTAACCTAGGTATTGATGGCATACACTAATAAGTGACACGTTGACTAAGACCATATTGAAAGTGTTAATTATTATCTTACGTTTACTCAAAACGATCGTGATCGTGGGGCCCCTCCTCTATCAAAAATACATATCCATGGATCATACAATAAAGTGGCAACTGAGCCCAATACAAATATATAACAAAACTAATACAAATAACAGAGCTAACCCACACCCCCACTGTTGAGCAGAGATGACACGGCAGCTCAAACTGGTACGAAACTCCTCAAACAATGCGGAAGGCAATCCTGTAGTGAAAATGTCCGCATACTGATAACGTGAAGGAACATAAAGAATGAGAACTTGACCCGCAGCAACCAAATTATGAACAAAGCATATCAATATTAATGTGCTTCGTATGCTAATGTTGAACCAGGTTTCAAGATAAATAAACAACATTAATATTATCACAGTAGACAAGCGTAGCGAAAGATAAAGGTGTATGTAACTCACGAAGTAGATTCCTTAGCAAACAAGTCTCACCAATAGCATTGGCAACACCACGATACTCTGCCTCTGCACTAGAATGAGAAAGCGTCGGATGATGCTTAGAGGACCAAGAGAGTAAGTTATTGCCAAGAAAGACACAATAACCGGAAGTCCATCTCCTAATAGTAGGACAACCAGCCCAATCCGCATCCGAATAAACAACTAATGATGTAGTAGAAGATGCAAATAACTATAGCCCATGATCTAATGTACCTCGAACATATCTCAGTATCCGTTTAAAAGCCGAGAAATGAGGCTCCCGAGGATCATGCATATAAAGACAAACCTGCTGTACTGCATAAGAAATATCTGAGCGAGTAAACGTAAGGTACTAAAGAGAACCCGCAAGACTCCGATATAAAGTCGGATCAGATACTGGATCACCATCATCTCCCAGCTTAGACTCATTATCAACTGGAGTCCGACAGGGATTACAATTAGCCATATGAGCTCGCTCAAGAATCTCAACAGCATACTTGCGCTGAGATAAGAACATCCCTGTAGAATCACGCATAACATAAATACCCAAAAAATAATTAAACGAAGCGAGATCTGTCATATAAAACTCTTAATGTAATGAACTAATAATATTCTGCAACAAAGTCTCAAAAGAAGCAGTGAGTACAATATCATCAAAATACAATAATAAATAAGTTGTATCCATCTCTTTTCTGTAAATAAATAATGATGTGTCACATCAACTATGATGAAATCCAACACGAGTAATATAAGATGCAAATCGCTAAAACCAAGTACGAGGGGCTTTCTTGAGCCCATAAAGAGACCGCTATAGCAAACAAACATAGTCAGGATATGTAGAATCTCGAAACCCATGAGGCTGAGACATATAAACCATCTCAGATAAATTACCATGTAGAAAGGCATTCTTGACATCTAGCTGATGAATCGGCCAATGTCGAGAAGTAGTCAAACTAAGAACAAACCGAATAGTGCCCGGTTTAACAACCGGACTAAAGGTCTCATCAACATCAATACCCGCAACATGTGTACTACCATTCACTACAAGACGAGCCTTGTAGTGGACCTATGTGTCACATACGACACAAATACTTATGATTGAAACAAACTACAAAACAACGAACAATATTCGGTATCTGATGTCGAGGTAACAAGAAGTCTATGGCTAGTTATTTTTTTTTAATAAGGGCATTTATTTTCACACATGGTTATTTTGCTATTTTGGATCATTAAACACATATATTGGTATCAGCATGTCGAGGTACAAGAGTCTAAGTTTTATTTTTAATAAGTGCATTATATTCATCACACATAGTATTTTGCCAATTTGGATCATTAAACACATCATTGTATGACTTTGGTAAAGGTGAAACATAAGACACATGAAGATTTAGACGCTGAGGGGGACGATTAGTCCTGACACAGAAGCGCATGACCATGGGTTGAATTGAAATCGAGTTAGGATTAGCAGATTAGTTCCGTAGTATCAATTTGATTGGCCGAGTTTGTAACAGTAGACGGGGAAAGATTGGGCTGGGTTGTAGGTTACGGAGAAATGTGAGGATGGGCCAGTGTGGACGAGAGGGGGCTGGTTTGTAGGAATAAGATGTTCTTGCACCTGGTGAGACGGGCTGGTTGGCTCAGGTGTAAATTGAGTGGAAACATTAGTATGTAAGGGTGTATTATTGGCATTAGGGTTGGCTAAGGGTGTTTGACGAATCGTGTTAGTGATAATATCATCGGAGTGGTCTAAAACATATAAGTAGAGGGCGATGTGTGGTTAGTAGTCCTATATGAGAATACCGTTTCATCAAAAGTGAAGTGAGGAGAGATAATTATTTTATTAGTTTGTAATTCAAGGAAACGGTACCCACGATGATTGGAAGCGTGTCCCAAAAATATTGAAGGTGTGGTGCATGGTTCAAGCTTGTGAGTGGGGTAAATGTGAGGGTAACATAAACACCCAAAGGAATGTAAAAGGCTATAGTCTGGGTTTTTACCAAACAAACGGGTATAAGGTATTTCATTATCAATAGCAGTGGTAGGTAGAATATTAAGTAAATGAATGGTCATATTGAGTGCTTCAACCCAAAAGGTAAGTGGAAGTTTATCTTGAAAAGGTAAAGTCCGAATGAGATTGTTTACGGTGTGTATCATTCGTTCAGACTTACCATTTTGTTGAGAGGTTTTTGGGACATGAAAACCATAACTAAATTCCATTTGAGGCAAAAAGTTTATGTAGGCTGCGGTTGTTAAATTCACCACCTTGATCATACTGAAATGACTTGATTTCACATTTAAACTGAGTATGAACATAATTATGAAAGAACATGAATTTAGACAAAACATCTGATTTATTTATCAACGGATAAACCCAAACAAACTACGAATAATGATCCAGAAATAAGACATAGTATTTAAAACCTGAAAGACTCGAAATGGGTGAAGTCCACACATCCAAGTGAACAACGTCAAAACAAGAAGTAACTAAAGTACTAGAACTAACAAATGGAAGCCTCACGTATTTACCAAGCTGACAAACATGACAAAGAACGGGAGGTTTCTCTTTATTATAAGAAATGAAATTACGAGAAACAGGACGACGTAGCACTTCACTTCTTGGATGGCCAAGTCGTTGATTCCACGTATGCTGAATGGTAAGGAAAACATAAGGAACTGGAGAGGGTTGCTATCACATTGGAGTAGCACCCGACGAGTCATGAAATCCTTAACATAAAAACCAAAAGTGTCAAATTCAACAGTGCAATTATTATCACGAACAAATATTAAATTTTTGATAATATGGGGTGTAATAAGAACATTATTTAGGTTAAGGGATTTAAAGGGAGTTGGCAAATAACTATGTCCTGTATTGGTGACGGGTATAGAATGACCGTCACCAACGCGGTAGACGGATTAAACACAAATATAAAAAACTTCACTAAGACTTAAGTAACCAATTTAATTAAGATGAGTGGCTTCTGCACCCGTTTGTCCATATTCTAGGCAAACCATAGTGGGGATATTTAAATTATGCCTGGCAAGTAGTAAATTCAAAGGTAAATGTAGTTACTTTCCATTAACAACAGGTGGGCCACACAAGGTAAACGTTCGGGCTTTAAAGTGGGTTGGGCTGTGATCATAGTCGGCACAGGTGCAATGGGTTGGGCATGTTGGTAATGATACTAGGCCGGTAGGTAGCTAAACCCGGGTGGGACAAAAACAATACTAGTAGGTTGTGTCACATGGGCCGGCTGCACTGGGTGAGTATAAACATAAGTTGGGCCTGAATGGAGCTCAGTTGGGCCAGGAGAGAAAGTAGGAAATTGTTGGGTAGACATGAAAGAAATATAGAGGAATATTCCTGATATAAAACTAGATTGTCAACCCCCAAATAGGGTACCATCGATTTAGTGTCGGAGGCGTGACGTCATCGAATATCTCAAGTACAAAGCATAAAGAACGACCTCTAAGGGTACGTTTTAAAAATAAACACCGTTGTATAAATTCAAAATAATAATAAGTTTACATTGATCAAATTTAAAAGATTTAAAAGTTAAAATGCGGAAGCTTAGATAAGTTCAACAACGGTATTTAAGATAATCATAGATAAAATTTGGAAAACTAGATCGGGCAATAGACTTCATATAGATCAAGCAACAACATCCATGCTAAGCACCTGAGAAAAACATGCTTAAAACGTCAACATAAAGTTGGTGAATTCATAGGTTTTGTTCAAACGTATTAAATGTGGACCACAAGATTATCAAAACGCATGCGACAGTTATAGGAGATACAACTACACATAAAGAGACATTTACGTTGCACTAAGCTCATGACACCGAAGCTAATACTAAAGGATAGCATGTACAGTGCTATAAAGGCTTGCCCTTCAGGTGTCCGACCAAAGACCACCTAACTATTTTGACATGACATATATCCGTTAGTTCTTGGAAGTCTCGAACTAGTAAGTGCTTCTTACCCGGATAGGGATAATTAGTCCCAATAGATCTATTTATTCACTCGCGCTCACTTAACCAACAGGACGGTTACAGTAATTAACGGTTCATGATAATTCGGGCAATAGTGGTCTAATCGCTACTTAGGCAACACGTAAACGGGGAATTTCTCACGTATAGTACTTGTGTCCAATTTTAAAAACAAGAAATGTTTCTCACCTCAAGTTATAAAACAGTTATTAAAAACAAGTAAAAGTGGGGCTATGAACTCACCTTGATTGGTGAATTGAAGAAGAATAGTCTAGAATAAAATCACATGATAACGAACGACGCTTCGTAAAGACAACCTATGAAATGATGGTTTGGTTTAATATCGGAGTAGCAACGAATTACGGATAATGCATAAGCATATACTAGTGTACTTTTGTTAATATATTTACAAAAATTAACGCTTGTGATCGTATAATAGTAAAAATGTTTTTGTAAGTAAAACGAGTAAATAGTAGTATATATATTAATATTATATACATATAACGTCTAAGTAAAAATATATATATTATATATATTTTTATATATATATTATTCGGCACTTTATTAAATTCCCGTATCTAATTTTATTATGAGCGTTTTCTAGTATTTGCTAAGTATAAAAATTTTATAAAAATTTCGGCATGACTCGTTCGTGTTTACACGTTTTCCAAAGTCGTAGACTTTATTTAAAAACCATTTTCAAATCACTTTCAATCCACTTTTTATAATTAAAACGATACATCATCAAAACCCTTTTAATATTTATCAAAAGACCATTTGGACCCTTATTGGGCTTTTAGGCCCAATAAGCCTAACCTTATTATTCGTACGTCCAACGTTCAAAATAAGTTAAACGTAACGCATCAAAGCCGTACACTATTAAATAAGCTATTCACGAACTTATTCATTAAGCTACACCGTAGCTTTAATGCCTTGGTGTATTGTGTTTATGTTAGGCCTTGGCCCGTTAAGTCCAAAAATGTAGTTTTACTTATCCATAACGTCCGATAAGCAAAACATTAAATAATAAACACGCGACCTAATAATAAGCTATCAATAAGCTCACAATAAGCCAACCAATATTAAGCCGGCCACATAAGCTCAAAAATAAGTTCATGGTGTTAGGATTGTTTATGGGACGCGACTATAAGCCTAATAAAATATATTCGGGCTTATTTATTAAGCCAAATAAATGTAGACAAGAGAAACACATTATCATCAAGTCTAAGCAAATAATTTTTTGTACTAACTCATGACACCGAAAGCCTTAACAGATTTGGTGCCCCAATAGAAAATAAGGATGCTGCCACACCTAACATCCTCTCAATGTTAAATGCACTCGATCAAACTAGTGACCCAAGTAAAGGTGGGGATTGTCAGTCCCGATAGATCTATCCATAACACCAGCGCTCACTATAATAGCAATTAACGGTTCATGATAAATAGGGACTTCACGGCAATAAGGTAACTTAGGCATTAATAATTCAGACATTATTTTAAATCTGGATAGCATACACTTTGAAAAACACTTGTGTCCAATAGTAAAACAAGCAATGTAATTCACCCCGTAGATTTTGTAAAACAATTGTAGAAAAGGGGGCTATGAACTCACAAAGTATTGAAAGGTAATTGTACTGTAGTAAAATATACAAGTTTGTAAACGAGCATGTATTCCCCTCGCGGGTTTATAAAACATTGAAAAGATTTTAAATGCGAGACTATGAACTCACCTTGAGTGAATGGAAATCAACAAGTATTCAAAATAGAAAATGCGTCACGAAGGAATCCGAAAGCAACCTAATCCAATATAGGTCGTATAAGTACTAAACACTTTGATTATTTATAGGTCGTATAGCTCATCATACTATCGTTCGGGCTATCATAATTAAGAGGTCGTGTAGTGAACGTATGAGGAGCTAGGATAACATTAAAATGTAATCCAACAACTCGTCCGATACGCCACCCCCAGAAGAGGCCTCAACATTATGAAACTCCTAGTAATAAAGATACTTTGATAACTACTACAAATGTAATGATTCTATATAGCTACATCACCGTCTACTCTTTTTTGTAAATAATATTTAAAATGGCATATTGCTAAAAATTATTCGAGATTTGAACTCGTGATAATCGAATATATAAATTCAAATTGTCATTGTAAAATAATATTTATAACGTATAAGACATGTTATAAATTTATTATATGAAATGATTATTAAAATGTTTCGCAAAAATTTATTTTAAAAACGAACCAACACTATTCACCTCATGAATAGGCACAAGTTAGAAAATAAGGCGTAACATTCTCTGGTTTTAAGCTCGTTCTTACGTTTGGGGTTATGTCCACATATTAGTATTAAGCGAGTATCAAAATATAACATTTTTAAATTTTAGTTTTTTCTGATGAATAGTGGTATTTTTTTTACTGTTCATAACAATATATATTATTTTTATAGTTTTTGTTATCGTAAACTCTAACGTCGTATTTTATCGTTATAGCTCCGTTTTAACGATTCTTTCTGAGTACATCTCGTAATTAAAAAGTTATATCATAATTTTGATTTTTTAAAAAATCACTTTCTGTACATGAATAGTAAATTTTATAAAAATATTTTAAAAAGTATTTCTCGTTCGTAACTCGTAACTAACGATCTTTATTCTATAAATCGGTTTTTTGAGTTTCTTATCAATTTGGAAATCGTCATGACGTATTATTTTTATGTAATGTCAAACCTACTGTATGAAGTCGAATTAAAACAGCCCTTATATGGCATTTGTATACTTTTAATCATAGCTTTCTTAAGTAAACCTTTAAAAATCCTAATTTATACCTAAACATGCTCATACTTAAACCATATGTTAACATACTTTTACATTCATTTTTCCATGATATATATAACCATATGACATAAGAATAAGTGCATAAATCAAAACAAAGCGAAAACTCATTTTACATATTAAAAAGTCCTAAGTTAGTGGTGATATAGCCATAAAGAACATGTAAACATATAAAAATGATGAAAGTAAAGACATGAAGGTTTTTAGATAACCTTATTATGATGTAAGATGATGAACCACAGTATCTAAACCCTTGTTTAGATATAAAACCCTAGCTTTCCATTTTAAAACCCTAGTTTCACTTTTCTTGATTAATACTTGAAAAAGGTAATCCAATGCTTGGAAACACCTTAGGATATCTTAGAATGGATGTGTATAAGTGTGTATGGGTTGTAGAAAAATTGATATGGGTTTGGTTGGTCTTGGTTCTTGACCGTGAGCTCTAAGGGACCAAAAGGGGAGGTTTTTGTTTGATTTTCTAGTTAAGTGTTTATGTGTATATGTCCTCTTACTAGCAATGCATGTATATATGATATAGATCTAGTCAAAGGAACATGTTGAGGGTTTTAGGGAGTCATGGTCATGGTCTTGGTCAAATAGACAAGGTATGGGTAGGCTTTAAAGAGGTATGGTGTGGTTTAATGAAAGATGTTGTTCTTTTGACCAAAGTGTGTATACTTTCTTATTTCTTTGAATTATTTGCCAAGATTTCGGCATATAAGAGATGATCATGATATATTTGAGTAAACTTTATGTATTGGGTATAAAAGTGGGTATTTGTTGAAGCGTAGAAAAGTTTTTGTGGTTCCGGGAGTGCCTAAACGCAATTTATCGCGAAACGTATACACTTTACGTATCTGATAAAAAAATTTAAAAAAGTTAATTATTACTTTCGTAAAATAATATATTGCTTGTTTGACGAAAACTTCAATTCGTTTGGTGTCCGTTTACGTTGGTTGTTGATTTTTAGTTCACGCGATTTAACTTAACACTTAAAATTAAAAGCGAACGCGTACGAGAAAAGAAAAAAAATAAATAGTGAAAAATGACAAAATGAATGATGTCATAAAATGACCTGAAAATACGGAATGTACACTAAGTATAATAATTTATAAAAATTTCGGCATGACCCGTTCGTGTTTACACGTTTTCCAAAGTCGTAGACTTAAATAAAAACCATTTTCAAATCGCTTTCAATCCTCTTTTCATAATTACAAACTATACATCATCAAATATCTTATTATTCGCAACGTCCAACGTTTAAAATGAGTTAAAACTATAAGCGTCTCAGGTCGTGCACTGTTAAATAAGCTATTCATGAACTTATCCAATAAGCTACACTATAGCTTTACGCCTTGGTGTATTGTATTTATGTTGGGCCTTGGCCCGTTAAGTCCAAAAATGTAGTTTTACTTATCCATATAGACCGATAAGAAAAACATTAAATAATAAACACGCGACTTAATAATAAGCTATTAATAAGCTCACAATAAGCCAATCAATAATAAGCCGACCACATAAGCATGAAAATAAGGTCATGGTGGTGGGCCTTATTTGTGGGACGCGGCTATAAGCCCAATAAGCTATATTCAGGCTTATTTATTAAGCCGAATAAATTTATCAAATGTCATTCAAATAACGCTAGAAAATATTAACAAATATAAGCTGAAACAAAATAAGGTAAACAAACACTTCTTCTTTCTTTCCTAGTTTGGGCAGAACCAAATAATAGGCCCATTAATCTCAAAAATAATCAAATAATCTTTTTCCAAAAGCTTATTAACATAAGCCGAATATTATAAGCTATAACATACCATTTTTATTACATGAAAATAACCGCGATTACAAAACTATACTTTCCTTATATTTCTTTTTATTATTTTCGAAATATATGCATAACCTTTTAAGGTTTATGTAGTTTTAAAATCTTTGTTTTTACAAAATAAGTTGTACAACTAGCATGTATACATCAAGATGATTATGAAAGTACAAGTTATTTAAAGATTAAGAGACTTACAAAAGGAAGTGGTTTAGAAGGATGATTGATGACTAGAAACAACCCAAATGTTGTTTATAACTAACCCGAACACAATATCTTCAAAGGTTTTTGATCAAGATTAGAAAATTATGAATGTGCGTGTGTCTTGGGTGGTTCGAACAAGAGAGAGCAAAAGAGAAGAGAGAAAGCTCAATATTTAGTGTGTGTGTTTTATGAATGAGAAAATGAGAAGTAATATGGTATAAGTAATGCAAAGTTTACTTCACACACTAAAAGTGTGTTTGTGTGTATGCATGTAATAGGAAAAAAAGGAAGAGAGGGGATCAAAATGATCTCCCAATCACATTCAAGCTAGGACAAAAATGATAGTTGTAAATCTTGTCTTATTGATTTGAATTCAAATTGGCATCTTTGGTTCACATGGTGTTTGTTTGGACGCATACAAGACAAAGAAGGGGGGACCAAATGATTTTTAATATTTTAAGATGCTAGTGCTCTTGTTTGATTTAATTTCCAAGCCTTCATGCATATGCTTACATTTTAAATAAAACACGATTCACGCAATAAACTAATGAATAACGGTACCTCCCAAAATATGAAATTTTTAAAATATTTAATCAAAAATATAAAAACACGGCTATTGCCAAAATACTACAACGTTTGGTGTCCCGGTTCACTCCCGGCGACGATTCTCAGATAAATAGCGGGAAAACTTCCCGGTTAAACGTAAAAGTTAAACGAAACTTTAAAAATTCAAATTAGCGACCGGTAACGGCTAAAA
Organism: Tanacetum coccineum; assembly: GCA_026074375.1. NCBI lineage: Eukaryota > Viridiplantae > Streptophyta > Magnoliopsida > Asterales > Asteraceae > Tanacetum > Tanacetum coccineum. The sequence goes on from BQNB010113404.1 coordinate 12,175, forward strand.
TATTGAACGGAAATTTACGGGGTGTCACATCCTTTCCCCGTTAAAAGAGCTTTGTCCTCAAAGCTTACGACGTAGCACCTGCCACAGGCGCAGAAATTGGGAAAAGATGAGGGTACTTCTTTTGCATTTGATCTTCACGCTCCCAGGTGAACTCAGGACCTCTCCTAGAGTTCCAGCGTACTTTGACAATCGGAATACGACTCTGCTTTAGACGTTTGACCTCACGGTCCATGATCTCGACAGGTTCTTCGATGAAGTGGAGTTTGTCATCGATTTGGATTTCATCCAACGGTATAGCAAGAGGTTCATCAACCATGCACTTCTTCAAATTCGAGACGTGAAACGTACTATGAACTCTACTCAACTGCTCTGGGAGTTCAAGTCGGTAGGCAACGGTTCCTACTTTGTCTATGATCTTAAAAGGTCCAATATAACGAGGGTTCAACTCCCCGTTTACCAAGCGAATCACCCTTCATGTGTGACACTTTCACAAACCTTATTCACCTATTTGAAACTCACGGGGGTTCGTGTCTTACGTCAGCATAACTCTTTTAACGTTCACAGCAGCTATGGATACGGCACTTGATTGAACTGATCTTCTCAGTCGTCTCGTGGTGATCTATGGCCAAGTGAGCTAACTATCTCAACTTAGCCAGCAGATAGGTGATCGCCACTGCCGCCCATACAAAAAACCCGCCTCAAATGGAGCAAGCTTTTATTTTAAAAAAATGGCCCCCCCCTGGTATGGCAATTGTTGTTGTCAAAATCCACAAATAGTAAATGTCTATCACCAACCTTTTCACAAGGTTCGAGTACACAGGCACGTAACATGTCCTCCAATGTCTGAATGGTTCTCTCACTCTGACCATCGGTCTGTGGATGGTAAGTTATACTCATATCCAATCGAGTACCTAATGCCTTATTAAGAGTCTTCCACAAATGTGAAGTGAATTTCCCATCGCGATCAGAGATGATCGAAACTGGCACTCCATGCCTTGAGACTACTTCCTTCAAGTACAGTCTCGTCAACTTCTCTAACGTGTCACCTTCTCGCATAGGCAATAAATGAGTAGACTTAGTGAGACGATCAATGATTACCCAAATCGTGTCTTGACCGGTTGCCGTCTTTGGCAATTTAGTCACAAAGTCTATCGTTATGTTCCTCCCAATGTCCCTTGTGGGATCTATGATTGTGAACCAACAAACCAGACGACTTCCTGATTTCTAATCTTAACCTTGCACACGTTAAACACTTTCTAACAAGGTGGCAATATCTGCTTTTCCACGTTTGGCCACAATACAGCTTTTTAAGGTCTTGGTACATCTTGTCTGATCCAGGATGGATGGAATACTTTGACTTATGGGATTCATGCATAATTAAAGCTCTCAAATCTCTAAAACGCAGAATCCAACTTCGATTGTTCAAACATAACGTTTTGTTAGCACGAGGTTCTAGCTTGGTAATCATGCCATGTAAATCTTCGTTGATGAAGTTCTCTTCTTTTCTAGCTTCCGATTGAGCACTCAAAATCTGCTTAGGAAGGTCCAAACTAATAGTCATAACTAAGGCTCAAACTCGTAGTGGCTAAATTCTCTCCTTTCGACTTATGACATCAGCCACCACGTTCGTCTTCCCTAGATGATATCGAATCTCACAATTGTAGTCGCTCAACAACTCTAACCACCTTCGTTATCTCATGTTTAACTCTTTTTGATCGAGAATGTGTTGTAGACTCTTATGATTAGTGAACAAAACGCACTTTGTACCATACAGATAGTGTCTCCACATCTTTAAGGCAAACACTACTACACCAAGCTCTAGGTCGTGTGCAGTATAGTTCTTCTTATGAACCCTGAGTTGGCGAGATGCATAAGCTATGACCTTATCCTTTTGCATCAAAATTGCACCCAACCCTTTATGCGAAGCATCGCAATATACCACGAAGTTCTCACTTCCCTCAGGTAAAGCCAAAATCAGCGCACTCACAGTTTCTACTTTAACAACTAAAATGCAGCTTCTGCCTTTTCTCCCCAATCAAATTTCACGCTTTTCTGAGTCAACTTCGTCATAGGCCTAGCGATCTTCGAAAAACCTTTAATAAATCGTCGGTAGTAACCGGCCAAGCCTAGAAACTAACGAATCTCGGTTGGTGTCTTGGGTGACGCCCAATCATTGATAGACTCAATCTTAGCAGGATCAACGTGAATGCCTTTGCTATCAATCACATGACTAAGAAATTGTACCTTCGACAGCCAAAATTCACACTTCGAAAACTTAGCGTACAATTTCTCCTCCTTCAACAACTTCAAAATCAACCTAAGGTGTCCTTTATGCTTCTTTTTGCTCTTAGAGTAAATCAAAATGTCGTCGATAAACACGATCACAAATCTATCCAGATACGGTTTGCACACCCTATTCATCAAATCCATGAATACTGTCGGTGCGTTAGTAAAACCAAACGGCATTACTTGGAACTCATAGTGACCATAGCGATTCCTGATTGCGGTCTTAGGAGTGTCTTCTTCTCGAACTCTGAGTTGGTGATAACGAGATCTCAGGTCGATCTTAGAGTAGACTCTTTATCCTTGCAATTGATCAAACAAATCGTCGATTAACCCGATTCATCAAATCCATAAATAACATCTGGCCAGTGCGTTAGATCAACCCAATTGCATAGACTTGGAACTCTTAGTGACCATAGCGAGTCCTAAATGCAGTCTTGGGGAATGTATTCCTCACAACAAAAAAACAAACCGTAAGAACCAGCTCTGAGTTAATTAACCCTAACTCACTAAACCAAACGTACCTCAGAGTTGGTGTAACTCAAATCTCATTCGATCTTAGAGTAGACTCTTGACCCTTGCAGTTGATCAAACAAGTTGTTGATTCTCAAAAGTGGGTATCAGTTCTTTACAGTAAGCCTGTTTAGCTCACGGTAGTCGATACACATCCAAAAAGATCCATCTTTCTTTTTGACAAACAAAACTAGAGCTCCCCAGGGTGAGGAACTGGGTCTTATAAATTATCTATAAAAAAGTTCTTGCAACTGAGTAGATAACTCTTGCAGTTCGGCTGGTGCTAATCGGTACGAGGATCGTGCTACATGTGCAGCACTAGGGACTAAGTCGATTTGAAATTCAACTTGTCGAGCAGGCGGTATCCCAGGCAAGTCTTCTAGAAAGACTTCCGGAAATTCCCATACGATTGGCACATCCTCAAGCCGCTTCTCCTTTGACTGGTCCTTAGTCTTCTTGGATGTAACTTGTGCTAGATAAACTTGACATCCCTTCTGTAGATATTTCTGGGTTTTCATACATGATATGATGTTCAGCTTCGACTTACTTTTGCCGTCATAATTGTCACCTCGGATTACCAACACTTCATCTCCATAAGGTATACGGACAACCTTCTCGTCACAAACAATTACCGCGTGGTACTTTGCCAACCAATCCATACCGATGATGACGTCGAAACTACCAAGTTCTACGGGCATTAGATCTATGTCGAATGGATGACCTAATAATCCTAACGTAAACAAGCCTCTAAGGATAACATTTGTTTCTAAAATATCTTTATCCATCGGCAAGTTCTACGGCATAACTAGTGTCTAAAGTGGATGGTGCAACATCAAGCAAAGCACTAAAGGTAGACGACACAAAACTCCTATCGGCTCCCGAATCGAATAACATAGAAGCATAACAGTTATTGAGAAGGAAATACCCCGTGACCAAACGTTGGAATGAGGTTATGACTGCCACCTCCTCTAATAGCGGTAAGCCTTTGACGAACTTCATTACCTCCATCGTTTTGTTTCTATTCTTGTTTCCAGTCTTATCTCCACGGTTCTGATTTCTCAACTCAGGACAATCTTTCCTAAAATGTCATGGCCTTCCACACTCATAACAAACAATACTTGGCTGATTCCCAACTGGGGCTCTCTGAGTGTTTGGAGTATCTGTAGTCGTACAATCCCTAGTTATATGACCGACTCTCTTACAGTTTCCACACCTCACAGTACACGGCCTTACATGGTGCAACTTGCACTTGTTGCAGTAGGGAAGAGATCCAACATACCCCTTTTTCACATTGTTCCCATCTGTGTAAGCTCTTGCCACATTCTGGCCTCCAACATTTTGTCACTTGAAAACTGGTTGTTGCCCCTGATTATCTCTTGGGTTGTTATCCAACCTTCTCTTATTTTCAGCACTTCTAGCATATCCCTTTAGCTTTTGATCCATTAAGTTGTTGGCAACACGTATTGCATCTTAAAGTTTAGTAGGTTCAACAGTGATTACATTTCCCTGAATATTATCAGGCAACCCTCCAATAAATCTCTCAACTTTGTCCTCCTTATTTGGGACCATTCTTGTACACAACATTACTAATTCCTGGAATCTTCTGGTATAAGCTGTCAAATCATTCCCTTTTACAACCAAATTTCATAACTCAGTTTCCATATTTTGAACCTCGTTTCTGGGATAGTACACTTCTGTCATCAACTTCATAAGCTCTGCCCAGCTCATGCCATAGGCGGCCTCAATCCCAATCGTCCTATTGTAGGAATTCCACCAAGTCAATGCACTATTCAGAAGTGTGCACGTAGCATACTTCACTTGGTATTTCTCTGGACAGTTGCTAATGTGGAATACTGTCTCCATCTTCTCAAACCAACGAGTTAATCCAACAACTCCCTCCGTTCCATTAAAGTTAAGTGGCTGGCACTTCAGGAAGTCTTGATATACGCACTCTCTAGCAGGCATAAATCCTCTGAAGTTATTCCTCCGTTCCCATTACCATTTCCGTTTCCTCCATTTCTGTTTCCTCTATTTCCATTTCCTCCATTTCCATTTACTTCTTCTTGTTCGTCCTCGTCTCCCATAAGGGGTCCAAG
>BQNB010113405.1:0-21945 GCA_026074375.1 Tanacetum coccineum
TATATATATAAAGGCTTAAGTTCCGACACATGAATATTAGTATATGCTTTCGCATCAGCATCAAAGTTCTGCCCTTCGGTCAGGTTTATGTGTTAAGTAGAAGCCTATGGTAGCTGTCTAGATTATATCTATGCAAATTGAGTGTTTTCTCAAAAATATATAAACCCTATCTGAGTGGCTGAGTGAATTTTTTAAATCAAACACATTTCCCTGTAAGGTACTATGTTATATGTCAATGCCTGAAAAGTTATCTAAACCTGTAAACTCTTATGAATCTAAATTTTCTCCACGTCACGATAAATAATATTGTTTTCTCACTTTTATTGCTTGAGGGCAAGCAACAACTAAGTGTGGAGGGACTTGATAATGCCCAAATTATACATGTTTTCGGTAGCGTTATTTGCATATATTTAATCATTTCCTGTGAACTTTCGATACTTAATAGCATGAATTGCTTGCAGGTTCACTTGAAGACATCCCGAAGATAAAGATCAAGTATTTATATGCTAAAGGACACAACATACAAGAAAAGAAATAAAATTCAAGTTTTAAAGTACAAATGTGCGCCGCACTTACCAATTGTGCGCCACACTTCTCCTCAAGTCAAAGAAATAAAGACTTGGTCAAAATTCAGCATTAACTCCACAAGTACGCCGCACTTGCTTTTTTATGCGTCGTACTTCCCACCTGATTATGAAGAATTAATGAAGACTTAAATGCTACTGCATTAAGTCCCTAAGTACGCCGCACTGACAACCTTATGCATTGCACTTTCTCAATAAACATTTATTACCCTTGCATTTAATCACTAAGTACGCCGCACTTACAACTCTGTGCGCCACACTTTTACCCCTGACTTAGCCTATAAATAGGGGACGAATTTCACACATTTCATTCATCCCTCATTCCACTACTTCATCCTTCAAACAATCCTCTCATCCATTCTTCACACCACTTTCCACCCATATAGCCAAGACACCATAAACACCACACCCTCTTGAAGATTGAAGATCAAACAATCAAGAACAAAGTAGAATATCATAGAAGTATATTGGAATAATGGAAATTCATGTTGAATCATCTTATGTTATGAACCTCATAGCCATAAGAGGCTAAATCTCTCATGACTACTCGGTGACGTTATGATAATGAATAAGTGTTTGGTATGATCGTGATCTCTTTAATCTCAAGCTTTTGTTGCAATCGTGTTATATCCTATCTTATCAGTTTTTTGCTTATCAACTTAAATTATATAATCATACCGGTATAGGTCGAAAGACCCATTATGATCTATATGGTTTTAAAGATTTTTATATGATCTTTATCGTCTGTGCCGAGAAATCCACTTTCGTGAATTGATAAACAAAATAAGTTTTGATATAATAAGTAACTAAACTATTTGAGTGACACATCTGGTCTAGTCTACTAAATATAAGTCTTGAGTTAATCAAGTTAATTTGTGAAAATGTTTTCTAACAAGAAATCCTTTTTATAAGTTAAAGTTTCTATTTTCAAGATCATTTCCAACACTTATGAATTATTTTCAACTATCTGAGTAGTCATCTTTATTATCATTGGTAAAATAAAAAGTTATTTTCAAGTTAAAGTTTATTTTCTTTTTGATTATCTAAACACTACTCAAATCTCTGTGGACGACCTGGTCTTACCTAAAAAGATTATACTATATACGTGGGTTATACTTTTACCTGTGTGTTTCCCTATAATAAAATTGGTATTTTCAGTCATTATAAATTTAAAGCTTTTGAAACATATCAGTGCAGCTAAGGGATCAGCAAGAACAATGGGAACCTCAGGGATGACAGGAATAATAGCAGGAATAACGCCAAAAAGAATCACTCGTGGGGCATGAGAACCCACACTCTCCTCAGACGAATCTGACGAAATAGAAATAACAGGAGGTGCCATAACCTGCACAAGCAAAAGTTTATATAAATCCCCTTTATATGAAACCATGAAACGTGCAAGCAATGTCGAGAAATAAGTATGATGCAGAATATGATATGGCAAAATGAGGTATAAAGTAATTATGGCAATATGATATATAATCAGTACTTATATATATACATATATAAAATACTATTATTAATAGATAAAAATGTAAGACAGGTAGAACACGTAGATCACATACTGGTTTTATAAGTACCAACCTCGTATAAGCTACCTGGTTCACTATAACTTTGGCTCCTGATACTAATCTGCACACCCCCAAATTGGGTCAGGACTGATGGCTACGGTTCCGGAAAGCGTGACGAGATACATTACATTACATCGCACAAGATCAAGTGCGAATGCCACACATGAAAATTAACGTCTTTAGATAAACATAATCGCTTGCTTTGATAAATGCAAAATAGGTCTTATAATATTCTTGACGTAAATGACAGAGCGTGTTTTAGCGAAAGCTTAGAATCAACTGCAAGCTGAATTCATAGTCTAACTAAGTTTACTCACTAGCGCGCAACTAATAATATTACAAGTTATGAAACATAAACAATCTGATAAAGAACACTGGTACGTTACCAACATACATCACAAACGCAACACATAATCAGCACTGTCTATGCACATCAATTCTCTGCTATAGTAACCTATACAGAAAAACAGACTATAGAATACGGTCAACATAATGCATGGTGAATGTCTTAGTTGAAACTAATTTGTATAGGTTCTCATAAGTCTAGTCAAAAGTGATTGTGAATATTATCAACAGATTAAAATACTCAAATGAGAAGCATTTACGTTGCGCTTACACGGCTTCATGACACTCGACATGCTAGAAAATGGATGTTGTTGATAGACAGGTAACGTTAACTTCTTGTTGAGGGCCTGCTCGTGACAATGACTTATCGTTTTCTAATTTAACTGAAATTTCTTTGGGCTAAAAGCAGTCGCTCCAAAAGCTTGTTTTACCTCAAAAGTCGTTCATTCAATCTTAACACGATACAACAAAACAAACCTTATAGCTATTACACGCTCAAAAACTAGAACATTGCAATATTTTTTATGTGTTTGGCTCATAGAGTTAATTCAACAAATGACCGAGATTGATCCTTGGAAAAGTAAACCAAAAGGCAGACAAAGGAATGTTTATTGTTATTCCGAAAACATCAACAATAGGTTATTAAATTTATAAACAGACGGACCAAAATGATAAGGAGAACCATAATCATGGCTAAGTTTGACGAGCTCACAGGAGCAATGGCTTCTGAACATAGGACTATTTTTAGAAAACAAGGAACTTTGGTGTACCGTGTGTTTTTTCGACTAAAATTTGGAGATACATATAATATGCAAGTGATGATTATTGCCCTACAGATGTTTGACCAAGACACCTCAAAGAATTCCCCAAGAAATATACCGTTTGTTTCATCGACAGCAGAAGTAAAGTGCTTCTTACCCGATAGGGATAAATTAGTTCCAAATAAGATCTATTTTATAACAATCGCCTCACCGATTAAAAAGAGTCCTTTAAACAATCTAGTTGGCCATAAGGTAATTATACGGTTCATGATGGTCGGCCATATGTGGTCTAATCGCTACTTAGGCAACAGTAAATACGAAATATAACTGAAAACACTGTGTGTCCCGAAGTTTTAAAAACAACCAATGTTTCACACCCCCAAAAGTTTGTAAAAATATTTTATTTCAAAATTATAAGAAAGGAGCGCTATGAACTCACTTTAGAGCGATGAGAAAATGATAATCACGTAAGAGAAAGATGATACACAATCCTAGCCGTCACCTAAAGAAATGATGTGTCTTAGGACTAATAATGAAGATACGCAACCAAGAGTGGTATACTTATCAACAAGAAGGCACCCATATGTGTTTGTGTCTTAGTTTGTTTAAGAAAACATGATCGAGTGAAAGTACAAGTTTACATTAAATCCGACGTTTACTCAAAAGTTACTATTTTAGGAAACTTTCTATTTTAAAAAAGTTCTAAATTTTAAGACGTTAATATTGTCCCCTATATTTTGTTAAATCCATATTTCCGAAAATGCTTTATCAATACCTAAATGCCTAACTTTCACGTCGGTCTCGACATCTTATCACAAAAGTTACCCTTTTTAGAAATCTCTCGCTTTTATAACATTCGGCATTCCATTATTACCTTTATGATGTTTCTAATGTTTCCAATCAATATGCTGATGTTTCTATATTTTTCGCCAATGTTTTAAAACCTAAAAAACATCTGAAAGTGTCCGAAAGCCTAATTTACTATTCACATCAGCAACTTTATTTATTATTTTTCCAAAAAGTGTTCCGAAATTCATTTCGCCATAACTTGGTCATTTTAAATCCGCTTTTAGTGTTCGAGATACGAAAACCTATCTATTCGAAACAAGCTTTCCAAAAACTACCTTTTCGACTAATGAAAACATTTTTAAGTCTCCTAAAACTCAAAACAAAATTGGATCAGTAGCCACACTTTTCGCAAACGCTACCATAAATCTACCCAAACTTCACAATAGTGTCTATTCTAACCTAACCCTTTCACTACTAAACCAACCAACAAATCCACTCTTAATCTAACCTAATCCCATCATCACTATTGTTGCAACACATAAATCATCTCATACTCACAATCAAAACCTTTTGCAAATCAAAGAATCATAAAACAATACTAGTTTATATTTTATCTTGTTTATTTTCAAAAACCACAAACACATAAGCCTTAATCTTGCATAAAAACCATAAGAAATCACAAGAGATGGAATAGAACACTTACAAGAATAAGATTAGTCAAGAAACACACAAGATCTAACCCAAAATTCTCAGATCTATAAACCCCAAATAATCTTGCAAAACCCTCTTGAAATATCAAAACCCTGACTCTTGAAATCTTTAGAAAACCTTGAAAACAATGATCAAACCTTTGGAACACCCTTAGATATGATTAGAAATAAGATTGGAATGTGTAAATTTTGCTAGAAATCAAAACTACGAAATGATGGTGGTGGTGGTTTTGTGTTGTGGACAAGAGAGAAGAGAAAAGAGAGATGAGAGCTTTTGGTGGCTTGTAAGAAATGAATAAATAACCTAATATGAGATATAACAAGCCTTATATAGGGACAAACTAGGGCTTGGGTTATTTTTTGAACTAAGACTTATCAATAGGATGAGATCAAATGGCTAAGTGACCAACACACACCAAGAGTGTGTGTGGTGGTGGGTTCGGACACACAAGACCAAGGGGGGATTCAAGCTTGATCACTAACTTAGAAATTAAATCAAGATTCTATTTCCTTATGCTAGTGGAGAAGTGGTCGTCACCATGCAAGGTGACAAAGGATGCATGAGGACAAGGGAACATCTTACACCAAGCATGCATAATACTTCCAAAAATTTCAAATTAAAGCATAAAGATTCCACTCCATTTAATTAAGAGTGTGTTTGTGCATGTGATTTGAGTGGGGGGAATGATCATGAAATTTTTGGCTTCTAAACCCGACATGTACGATAACTAGAGTTTACACGAAAATATTACGGGTTTCCGGGGTTTCGTTTAATCAAAAACGCAAAAAACGTAAATAATACGCTAAACCGTAAAAATAAATATTGGGAGTGAAAGTAAACTACGTAACACTTAGAAAAGATAAAATAATGCATATAATATCTAGACTAATCAAGATCCGAAGCCGGAACGCGTCCGATGACGTTTCTCAGATTTACGCGGGATAACCTCTTGGTTTTAGGTTAAATTCAAACGTAACGGGTAAAATTCAAAATAATGATCGGAATAATTCAAAATATTGACCTGAAATTTACAGGTATTCAGTTAGGTTTTATCATTCAGTGGGTTATATAGGTAATTTTGGTATCATGGGTTCATGTTATAAGATTTCAGTGAGTTACATAAATTTAGGTTCTGGTTATACAAAAGGTTCATGTTATTTTAAGTATTTAGTCAGATACATGGGTTTAGGGTCATAATATATAAAGGTTTCAGGTTCATCTAATGTTTCAGTTTGTATTGGTTCAGTTAGTCTTAAAGTTTCAGTTAATGGTTATGGTTCAGGTTTGTTTGATACTGATGGTGCTTCAGTATACATGAAATGCCCTACTCAGGTTCATTTGATTCAGCACACTGAAAGGTTTATATTGTTTGATATTTTCAGTAAGTATGGTTCAGTGTGAAGAAATTGATTAGTGGTTTTAGAATGTTCAGTTCAGCTCAAGTTTATTCAGTGTACACTGATGGATCAGTGTATGCTGATGTTTCAGTTTTGGCATTGGTCTTATGAGATTTTTTGGTTAGTAACCATAATTGTGCAGGTTTACAAGTATAAAATGATTGCAGGTTTAATATATAATGTGAATGGTGATCCTGCTAAAAGTTATAAGTTCTCAAAGAAAGATATAATAGGAAAAAGAATTATGTTTTTTTGTTATTTCCAATCAACTAACATGAATGAGTCAAGCCTGCTTATGTTTTATCTTTAATAGGCCACATAAAGTGATAAAGCCAGAATCGGTAGCCTCTATAATACAAATTACAAGGTAATAATAATAAATGATTAATTGTGCTCTCTTAGGATCCGTAAAGTATAGTAAAAATATATTAGGAGTATTTTGTTAATAAGGTTTCTAATTTTGTTATATTCACTCTTTGGTTGTAAGGTGTTGATGTAAGAGCATGAAAACCATTCTTCTAATTTTTCTCTTTGGAAGTCCTTTACTCTATATCTGCCCATATGTTTATATATTCATGCTTATGGAATACAAACATAGATGTTGAAAACTTTTTGTTACATGTATAAGTAGAACCAATGTATAGACTATAGTTTGTAGCTTAAAATAATTCAATTAGATACAACATGTGTTAAAATAATTTAGTGTCTGCATTGTGGTGTTTACATTACGCAATGAACAATTAGATACAATCCATGTGCATCGCACGGGTCTAAATGCCTCGTATTATTAAAAACCATCTTTCTTTATTGAATTTTCTTTTTTGGTTTACATTATTAATCAACTTCACTCTTTAATAATTCCATGTTGGAATTTATCCATATTTTCAAAGTTTGATGTTCTAAATATAATTTGTATTAAATTTTATGATATCTAACTTAGCTTACATTATACTCCCTGTTCAATAACTAATTTAGAATTATACATATAATTTGTAACATTGAATGCTACTAATATACAAGAGTTTTACTTTAAAGATGGCTTGTAAGTTGAATAATCCACAAAATAAGAAAGAAAAACAAGTAACTGGTTATAATGATAACAGACACACAACATGTAGGTTATATACTTTTTTTAGAACGGCTTGTTAGTTGTTAATGGTTCACGTCCAGCAGTGACATCCAATTGGGCAGCATGTTGTACTCTGAACCCACCTGTACTTCCTCCTATTCCGCCTAAAAGGGTAAAAGTCCCGGGGTGGGGACTCGAACTCGAGACCTCCCCTAGCCAAACATCTCCTCCCCAAGCCCCTAAGGAATCATTTATATTGAAACTTCAAACTACGAGACATGTTAATTATATTTGCGTATAACATTTATCGTTAATAATTTACCATAAAGTGGGCACCCCCTAACTTTAAATCATGGCTCCGCTCCTGGCAGCCATTATTTTAGAGCATTTAGCGTTAAGTATTAAGCGTTAATATTTCAACGCTTGTTTGACAACTAGCATTTAGCATTTAAGATTTGATCAAAATGCTCTTTTTCCAATTGCTCTTTACGAGTATATCGCAAGTTTACTCTATCTTAGTGAGAGCACAAATCTTGCTACTAAAACATGTTCAATGTCACTACAGGAAGACTCCTAATTAGTGACAGCTGATTTGGTCGTTAATTAACAACATTGAACTCGCAATTGAACATGTTCTTTTTTCTTGATAATCATAGTATCCGATCTTTTGAGTGACTAAATAATGGGATTTGAACCCACGTCACATAAAATCAAACCGGGTAAAGTCTTCTTTCGTTAAGAAATTAGTGTAACTAACATACACACGTTTTTATACACACATTTTTATACATGCTGTTATATACACGTTTTTATAGGCATTTTTATACACACGTTTTTATACACGTGTATAAAAATGTGTTTATAAAAACGTTAAATAAAAATGTGTCTAAAAACGTGTGTATAAAACCGTGTATATAATACAGTGATAAAAATGTGTGTATAAAAATGTGTATTAAAACGTGTATAAAAACGTGTATAAAGTTATGTATAAAAATGTGTGTATTAAAACATGTGTATAAAAACGTGTATAAAAATACCTTTAAAAAAACGTGTATTAAAACGTGCTTAAAAACGTGTATAAAAATTAATGTGCGTATAAAAACGTGTATAAAAATGTGTGTATAAAAATGTGTAAATAAAAACGTGCGTATTAAAACCTGTATAAAAATGTGTGTATACAAACGTGTATTAAAATGTGTTTATGAAAACGTGTGTATAAAAACGCGTATAAAAACGTGTATATAATAACTTGTATAAAAATATGTGTATAAAAACGTGGAAAAGTGAGGTATTAACGGTGGAAGTCAATGCAAAAGTCAAACTGTAACTTCTTTTAGTTAAAAAATGTCAAGAGACTAACGGTGAAAGTCCACGCAGCCGACATGGACCAAATTGTAAAATTTCTAAGTGGTGATCGGTCAAACAAGTCACATTTTGGTCAATATTACATAGATTGATAAGTATTTGAAAGTATGTTGCGTATATCCAGAATAAAAAAAGTAAGTTGCGTACATCGGTTAATTTGAAAAAGTATGTTACATAAATTCAGTCTTCACCTTATTTTAAAATACTTAGTGAGAGCACAAATCTTGCTACTAAACATGTTCATTGTCACTACAGGAAGACTCCTAATTAGTGACACAACAGATTTGGTCGTTAATTAACAACATTGAACTCGCAATTAAACATGCTTTTTTCTTTCTTGAAAATCATAGTATCCGAACTTTTGACCGACTAAACAATGGGATTTGAACCCACATCACATAAATTCAAACAACGTAAAGTCTTCTTTCTTTAAGAAATTAGTGTAACTAATTTAAGGTTGTTTGCATATCTTTCTTTAATAAAATAGTGTAACTAATTTAAGGTTGTTTGCATCAAACGAGAGTTAAACTTGTGAACTCTCACACAATTTGTGTTGATTCTCACAAGCCTTTTACCAGTAGGCCTAATGATGAAATTTAAGGATGTGACTATTCATTCAAGTGACAACATTATGTTACTTAAGTGTAGATAATTTTTTTATTTATTTAAACTATCATGATGATATCATGGCGAGCAAGGAAGGATCTAGAGTATAAATATGAGGGGCAGGTGCCCCCCATGACTCGTCGAAAAACTTGAAAATTTAGTGTAATTTTTTTTAATTTTGACCTTTTTTTCAAAAGTGCCCCCACTTAAAACTCAAATTGCCCCCCACTCACATACTAAAACCCAATATTCAACACTTTAAAACCTTATAAATCCTTCATCTCTAAGTAACAATACTCGATTTATCATTTCGATCCTAGTTTTTCTTTCACATTTTGTTGTAATTGTCAAAAAAAAAATTTCCCCCCACAAGCTATATTTCTGGATCCATCACTGATGGCGGGTATATCTTCTCTTAATCACATACGATATTACCTTCAAGTCTGAGCTAGGAGAGGTAGTAACGAGGCAATATTAATATCAAACCCTCAAGATGTATACCTTGTGAGGTTCTCAAATAAGTTGGTTATTGGTAGGGTTCACCACGAGGACCGTAATGAATGAGAGTCCGCAAGGAGATCCCTAATGAATGACTAGAGTGTTGGGAATTAATGATCATATAACTCTTATGCAACGAGTAACGCAACGTAATATGTCCCATATGGATCCATTTAATGCTTAAAGATTAACATATAAATAAACATATAAGTTTACTAACCTCTTTATTTTGCTCGGATAATCAAACACGGATCTTGAATCTTGATTAAATGAAACTCTTTAACTACTTAAGTAATTAGTCTTTATTGTTGCTCACACAATACGTCACGGTATAACACTTGAATGCTAGTTAAAGTTGACGTTTTAAACAACTAAACACGATGTTTCTTGTTTTCTTGAAAAACGGTCGATCGAAATCCTTTAGGGTTTGTTGTTGCCGATCGAACTCAACGAGGAGGAAGGGTGAGGAGTAGGGGGTTTGCTCTTAGGTTTTGGTTTGCATGAAGTAACAAATAATGAATCAAGGGATTCATTATATAGCCTAAGATTGCTTAGAGTCTAAGTCAAACTCAAAAACCTCCTAAAGTTTGGCAAATACTACAAACTCTTCCTCTTCTCTTCTGTTCAACTGGCCATAGGCCTTATCATGGGCTTATGGTTCAGTTTGGCTTATTTATTAAATAAGAAGTCCATTACCACTTATTTATAAAATCCTATAAGTTATATAATGTGTCTAGCAGTATAACTAACGATCGTTAATCATTTCGTGAACTATAAAACGTTCCCTCGGTGTATACTTGTGTGTCCCAAATAGGCTCACGTAGTTCTAGCCATATAATTATGAATTATAACTTGAGCATTCCCAATAGCTCCCACTTGTGAAATTTCATAATCTCAATAACTTATACAAGCAATGTTAACCGTCTAGCAACATGCCATTGATCCCAAAAATACACGAGTGCGGTTTCGTAAAAACGTCTCAGTGTTCATGGTTTACTCTTAAACATCCTTTTGTTAAAAATACTTGTTAAACTATGAATATAGTGTAAAGTCATTCCATAATGTTTAACTTATTTTGTTTCTCGTTTAAGATATTTGTTAGCCTTATGTTTTTAAGAAGTGATGATCATTATGTACTAACGAACCATGTAATAGTCTGGATAAGCAGTTATGGGAGAAAACCCACATCACTCTTAAAGGGTAAGTGTTGGGAGGGCCCTGGGCTATAAAAGGAGCCCCCCTCATTCTTAAGAGTTGGCTAGTTTCATTGTTTGTTTAAGTTAGAGAGAAAGTGTTTGCCTTTATTATTCATTCCAATTAAGAAACACTTTTTCCTTTAGCTTATTCTAGTCACCTCACCTCTTATTCCTCATCTTATTTCTAGTGCTTTTAAGTTTGTGGTAATGACACAAGCATAGTCTTACAAGTGGTATCAATCGCCCAAGATAGACAAAGGGGTGGTTTGTGGATTCTTTATGGCTTATTTGTGCTTATTTTTGGCTTATTTTTTGTTCTAGAGTACACAATATATCGCGTCTCATATACTATACAAAAACGCATACTCTGTGATTTCAAACGCGAATATGACTTAAAGGTTGTGTTTTTAGTTGTAAAATGTGTTTAAAACAAATATATATAACAAAAAGCTTCCATCTTTAGTGTTAAAAATCATTCCTTTTAGAATTTTTTTTGTTGCGTTTTTTGTTTGTTTAAAAACGGGTATGCGAGTATGGGTTGAAAGGACAACAAGGACGAGTAGTGTAGCTTATTTCTAGGACAAGTTATGTGAATTGCTAGCTCATGTGAATTCACATGTTTTGAAACACTATTTGAGCGATGTAACCCTTGCCCTTTTTCTGAGATTTGAATGTTCTAATTTAGTCCTTTGACTTTTTGTCAGTTTCGTTAGAACAAGTACCGTGTTGACGGTGGTGAATCAATGTAATTTTGGTTATCTGGTGTTTATGTTGCTTGTGATAATCCTTTTAGGGGATTTTATCTATGTTGATTATGTTCCGGGAGGTTCGTCCCGTAAATTGCTTGAAGTGCCGAAAAACGAGTTCCGACACGTTCGTTAATGTTCAAAATGAATTTTGGGAAGTTTAACTGTGAAATGTGTCGTGTAAATAATCGAGATTCTTAGAAAAGTATTTTTAAGTCTAATAAAAATACTAGAAAACTTTGGGTAATATTTTAAAGTCGAGAACTTTGAGTCTTAAGAGAACCCGACACAAAACGAAGACTCCCAAGACCTCCTTGGATGCTATAACCGGTCGAAGACAGGGGGGACAAGGAGGGCTAGTTTTTAGCTATTGTGTCCAACCTCTAGTACTATAAGCCCTTGTCATGGCTTACAACACACATAGTGCATGATTTGAAAACACATTTCATTCTCTTTTTCTCTCTTGTTGCGTCCGATCTACACACACACACTTAAATTTTTGCAACTTTGATCAAGAACAAGAAGATTTAGGAATAGTGGGTTGATTCTAGTATTCTGGTTATCATTTAAACAACGTTTGGGTTGTCAGATCGTGTCCTAACTCGCTTTCAAAACCCTCTTTGTAAGTCTTCTAAATTTTAATTTAACTTGTACTTTTGAATGTCTAATGATGCGTAGAAGCTAGTTGTACGGTGCGTTTTCTAGAAATTAAACACGAAAATTTTACGGAAACCCATAAAGGGTGCGTGTATGGTTCGAACACAAACAAAAGAGAACAAGGGTTTGTTATTTTTATGTGGTGGTTATGATGGTTGAAAAACATTTATTTTCTATTTAGCTTATTTTGATTAGTAGCTTATTCGGCTTATTTATGAGCACTAGTGAACCTATTTATGGGCTTATATTGGTTCAAAACCACAAGGACAAAAGAATAGTTGTTTTTGGTTACTTACCTCTTATGTCGTATTTTTGTGGATTATTTTGATAGCTTATGGTAATAACCAAATGTACTACGTAGCTTATTAGCTTATTTAAAAGCTTAATATAATTGTTTGGGACCGTATAAGGCTCACGGCCCAATAAGCCCAATAAGTCATGGCTTATTGTAAGCTTATTGTGGTTCCGATTATTTTGGTAACTATCTTTTGGGCTTATATTTACTAATGGGCTTTAGTATTGGGCCTAAATCGTATTTTATATCTACGAATAACTTAATAGACCCCTATTGGGCCTTAAGGCCCAATAAGAGAAAACAAGTCGTTTTATGGATTATGACGGAATTTTGGAAAGTGAAACGTACCTACGTAATGATGTTGAAAGTCGTTTTGGGAAATACGTTTTGGTAAACGTTGCGGGATATGAATTTGGTATTTTGTCGAAAAATGGTGGAATGGAGGAAAAGTGTTTGAAATTAATGTTTAAAACCTTGGAAAACGTTATAAAAACGAACGGGTCAAGTCGAAATTTTATAAAAATCTTATACTTAGATTTTTATTTAAAAACTTACTTTTATGACAAAATAATAAATATTATTATTTAATTAAGTCGACTAAAAGACGAAAAATATATATCTTATAAATATAAAATATGAAACTTCTCTAAAGGAGCTGTTTTTATGAAAATACGTATTTAATTCCTATAAGTCGATAAATTCAAATAGGTAACTAAGGTTACCGAATGGATTTACCGAAGTATATTTTTAATGTCTATTATTTAGTTATCTTATATTACTTATCTATTTTACTTAAATAGTATAAGTATATAATACGAAGGTATGAATTAGAGTATGTCATCTTGAAACTAAGTCATCAACCATCACACCACTAATAACGTTAAGGGTAACCGTAAAACGCATCTGACCTCTATGCATCAACCTAGAAAACATCTTTTGAAACGTATATCTGAAATGGACATTAATTGGACTAAGTCGTGTTCGGATGTCGTTGCACTTGCTTGTTTGATCTTGCTGCTTGTCACCTTGTTTAGGTGAGTTCTCGTAGCCCCATTTTTTAACTCTTTTCCGTTGGGGGAAAATGATACTCAAATCCATTTTGAACTTGTTTTATGTACTGTGCAAAAGTTGATTTGTTTTCGGGACAATGTTATGTGCCTATGACTTCTATGTGAATGACATGATTATTGGTAGAATACGCTGTGTAGGACTTTCAGTGTGGATCTTCTGTGTGAGACTTGTGATCTTTCGCCCTATATATAGCTCCAGTTGGTAGGCTTTAGGTGCGTGTGAATTGAGAATTTGAGAACTTTGCGTGGCAATGGTGTCTATATGGATGAGATTTAGATAGCATGGAGTTGCTATGTTTGGGAATTGAATGTGTTGAATGTATTCACTGTCATATTGCACAATTGTCCACTACTTAAAATATTGGCACAACGACTGGGTTTTCTATTAAACCTACGAGCTCACCAACATATTTGTTGACTTTTTCGAGTATCATTTTCAGGTCTTGAGAATGATCAGTGAAGCTAAGTTGTAAGTTTTAGCAGACCTTAAGAGAATCCTATATGGATTGCGTTATGAGAGATTTGGCATTGAGCTTTGTGTTGAACTTAAGAAATTTGAGGATTGTTGTTTTAAGACTAGTATGGACCCCTGCGTGGGTATTTGCTTGTATTTTGGAGACTATTTGATGTGTTCTTGTTGAGTCTTCACTCAAGTCTGTATTTGTGGTTGAAGATCATCATGACACTTTTCATTAATTCATTTTAGTTTTCTCTATCGTGTATCTTGTGTTATGACTGATCATTCTTCGTCGCATACCCGTGTTTCCGCCTATGTCGGGGTGTGACAAGCGAGTACAAGATTATGCGAGTGTAGGGTATCTAGTTTTATGCGAGTTTAGTCTTGAGAATTCACATGTTCTTAATATTTCATGCGAGTTCACATATCTTGCGAGAATAAGTTTCCAAGTTAAGTGAATAGAAACAAGTTTCATGCGAGTTAGCATTCCAGTTTATGTGAATACAACTCATGCGACTTCACATGATTAAGCGAGTAAAAGATCATGCGAGTTTAACCTAGTGTATTCACATGAGCGAGTAGAATTTCTAGTTTTTATGCGAGTTTGACTCAAGCGACTTCAGAATTTTTGCGAGTACAGTTCTAGCTTATATGAATACATGTTGGTTTATGTGAGTTAAATCATGCGAGTCTAATACACAGATTATGAGAGTTTGGATTTTTCTTTCATGCATGTTCAAAATCAATCAAGAGTTGCGATTTCATATCAAACAAGTCTGAATTTATGCGAGTTCTTATTCGAATAGGGGAAATTTCATATCTACCCTCCTTAAAAATGAAATTTTCATATATACCCAAACATGCTTTAAAAACATTATACATTATGCATTCATTGGTTGCACTTTAGGTATATATGAAATTAATGTTCAAAGTAGGGTGATATATGAAATTAATCCATCCGAATATTATTAAACCTTGGATCTTGATTGGTGGACTAGTATGTGTAAATCAAGGTGTGTGCGGTGTGTGTGCTTAGAGAGAGAGAATGTATAAAACTTGTCTTTTGATTAATTGAATTTGTTACAATTAACCTTGACTTCATACACCTCTTATGAAAAAGAAACTATCTCCTCCTATTTGGAGTCCCATAGGAGGAGGACTTTGTTAAATTAACACTTTTAGTCTTTGTACTTATAAAAGTACATGACAAGTAGATTATTTATTATTTTTATGATGCTCCCCCTAAATGATCTACTTAGCAACTATCTTTATTTTGTTTTTTATGACGACTTATTCCTTATGTTTGAACAGTTTATTTTAAAGTATTCCGTCATTTTCCATTTCTTTGAAGCTCGAAAACGCTAAGATTTCTTGCATGAAAGCTGAGGACGACCTGGTAGCACTTTCTTTGTCTTTGAAGGTACCAACTCTACTTTCGAACGTAAAATCAACATTCGCAAAAGCTATTTATGTCTTGATCCTCATTTGCAACTTGAATCTTTAAAAGCTTGTATGAAATCTTTATCTTTAAATCTTGATGAATCTTGATCTTGAACATAGATTTCAATCACATAATGTTGCTGATGAACGATCTTAAATAAGATGATATAGATTGAGCATTTCTTATAGAAGACTTGAACACTTGATTTTATCCTTGAATCTTCATATTCTTTTAGCTCCCCCTCAATCATATATCTATCCCTTGAATATTGAAGTAGTGATCTTGATTGTGAAGACTTTTTCTTGAATGATTTGTTGTTGAAGACAAATGATGACATTGTTGAAGTAATCTCATGCAAATGTTGAACCGACTATCTTGATTGATCATTAAGCTTGATGAATCACTAAAACCTATTCTAAACACTTAATAGTATAACCTCTAACCATATCAATAAGAAAATATTATAACAAAATTCTCTCATCCTGTTTTTGCTTTCTCTATTTTTTTCAATCTTCACCAACAATATATACATTTTCTCATTCTGTTTTGTTTACTCTCATTTCTTTTAATCCCCACCAATCATGAAGACAAAACTTATCTTCTTGAGCAAACTACTTTTAACACAATGATTCATTAACGTCAATTTCTTTTACCGGTTATCTTGATTGTCCCATAATTCCTCTAAATTATTCTCAAATTTTATCGTTTTGCTTATATCTTTTCCCCCTCTATATTCTTGGATTGACTTTATATTTCTCTCCAAATTCTATACTTACATTTTCTCCCGCTCATGATGATTATGATCTATCCTGAACATGATGACCATATAAGTATCAAAATAAGCTCAGGGCGAAGAATATCCTTTCGAGTCCATGAAATTGAAATCATAACTTTTCTATTTAAAAATCAAACAATCTCCCTTTATTATCAAACACACTCCCCCAAAATAACCCATAAGCTCCCTCAAACCAACAAACTTGATTGCTATCATTCTCATGAAGGTTGAAAGGTAACTTTTAAAAGTATAAGATTCGTTGAAGATGTCATGCTTGATGGATTATGACGGAATTTTGGAAAGTGAAACGTACCTACGTAATGATGTTGAAAGTTGTTTTGGGAAATACGTTTTGGTAAACGTTGCGGGATATGAATTTGGTATTTTGTCGAAAAATGGTGGAATGGAGGAAAAGTGTTTGAAATTAATGTTTAAAACCTTGGAAAACGTTATAAAAACGAACGGGTCAAGTCGAAATTTTATAAAAATCTTATACTTAGATTTTTATTTAAAAACTTACTTTTATGACAAAATAATAAATATTATTATTTAATTAAGTCGACTAAAAGACGAAAAATATATATCTTATAAATATAAAATATGAAACTTCTCTAAGCTGTTTTATGTAAATTAACGTTTAATTCCCTATAAGCTATATAATAAAATAAGGTAACTAGGGTTACCGAATGGATTTACCGAAGTATATTTTTAATGTCTATTATTTAGTTATCTTATATTACTTATCTATTTTACTTAAATAGTATAAGTATATTATACGAATGTATGAATTGGAGTATGTCATCTTGAAACTAAGTCATCAACCATCACACCACTAATAACGTTAAGGGTAACCGTAAAACGCATCTGACCTCTATGCATTAATTTGGCTATAGACTCTTGTGCACTTTTAGTAAGCAAGGATTGGAGCAAAATGTCTTTTATTCAATACCAACATTTTTGGAATGAGAAGTAGATAGATTATGCGTTTAATCTCCGTGAGAATGAAACAGATCCTTTTTTAGAAGTACTTGAGTGGCTAGGAGGGATTGTACATTTGCATCACGAGGTCCATGATGTCTACTTCAATACTAGAAATTAACAAATAAAATTCGATAGATTATATATTGACTCGGTTTCTATGCTAGTTTAGGAGAAACACCCTTCGTCTTTTCTTATAAGTCGCTTACTTTTCAACTCCAACCTTTGTCTTTACTTATCATTCTATTCTTCTTCATTATATTCTTGTCACTTTTGACATCTTTATCATTTTCGTTTGTTACTTTTCATACAAAGTTTTTATCTCTTAAGTCCTTTTTGACATTCAAAACATTGCCCCACAAACTCCATCACCTAGACCTAAATTTCCTAAATTGGAAGGAGATCTAAGGTAGATCAATTCCGGTTCTGGAAGATCATAGAAGTATTTGAGAATAACTAACTCACGCCGTGTAACTTAATCAACATACGCCAAGATAAATCTTTTAGAATAAATGTTTATGATAACCATGATAAAAATCTGAAATCACATCATGAGATTTTGATAAGTTCAAGAGAATTTAGAACAAGCACTCTGTCTGTTTTCATATGTGGTGACATTTCTTATCTTGCATACTTTTCTCCTTTTCTTTTCATGTACTCTTCTTGCTTTTGAAGTACATGACACATACTTTCATTTTTTCAAGTGTACGATGTCTCAATTCTCTCTTTCTATTTGTCCTTACATATCTCTCTTTCTACTTTTCATCATCCTCACTAACATCGTAAGAAGAAGAAAAATTTTATTTTTGAAAGTTTTTAATCATTGTAAAGACACTCCCCCGTTACATATGCAGAGAAACATATTTAACACAAAGCTAAAAACGCAAAAACACGAATATGTGAAGATGAAATGTAAACATATTTCCATTTTCTTATGTTTCTGAAAACTTTTCAACAAGATATATGGACACTCCCCCCTCGAAAAATATTGTATCATTGTTAAAACCTTTATGAGGGAGTTCCTCTTTGCACTTGTGAGTCATTTTATTCTTTTAGACACTTTTCACTTTCACTTAAAACAAAGATTACATCGATTTGAAGACCTTTCGAAAAATTGATTTTATCTTTTAAGTACCGCATTTTAAAATTCGAATCGATTGTAACTCATAATCTTAAGATCATTGAATTTCTAGAAAAAAAATTAAGATTCTAAAATATGTATCAATACTCAAGTCAAAGAAGACTTTTCTTCTTTTTTCAAAGATTACAAGCCATCATTTTTAGCTCGGGTTGTAATCCCAAATGATTACAAGCCATCAAATGAAGTGCTAGTGTTGACATGAAGTAATTAACAACCGTTATAGAAACAAATTTTTTTTTTGTATCTTCTATAAGGTTTGTATAAAAGAAAATCTTTTGTATGAGCGATCATGGTTCAAATCAATTTATTTTAATGGAAGTTGTTGTATGAATATGACATGCTTTCTTTGGTGTTTCTGGAGCAAACAACGACATCAACCTTATACACCAATCTTTTTTATTCAGCAATAGCAAAAATGGAAAAACACCAGAGTTTTCGTTTGTGGATAACGACGTAAGTTACATATGAAGATATTATCTTATTGACGGGATATACTGGAATGGGTGACACTTGCTAAGTCGATTACACATCCAAATGACGATGATCACAAGAGAATACAGTGTAAGCAAATCCATGAAGCAGAAACGAAAGACGTGAAGCGAGCGTTTGGTGTTCTTAAAAAAAATATGCTATATTAGTGCACGACAAATGCCTATTTATAAAATAAAGAATATGATGTATTAAAGCATATAAATTACATTCTAAATCGGGAAACTTTTAAACATTAATGCATACGAATTATGTTTCATTATAAAGCTCCAAACCATGTTTTTCCATGTCATTATAAAGCTCGAGAAGTATTACAGCTGACTCAAGTGTGTGGTTCTCAGAATGTCTTTCCATCTCTAGTGTTGCCTCTAGTAACTTTATCTTTGCAGGTAAGAACTTACAATTTGAGTACTCCGCATTTCCAAGACTCGTTGCAGATACAGAAGGTCTCGGAGAATAACTTGGACGTGTTGAAGGTCTTGGAAAAGAACTTGGAGGTGTTGAAGGTCGAAGAGAAGAACTTGGACGGAGCCTGAGGTCATCCTACCACATACAATATCGACATCTATTATATTGAATTATTGGTTGTTACAGAGTAAGAAAACCTTAAGAATGTCTTTTTCACAAGCAAATCATTTAAATATTACATAAATTAAAAAAAGTTTTTATTGTTAACCTTTGAAGAAGAGAAGAGGAAATTTTTGTTTCCGAGTTATATTCCACAAGAGAAGAGGAAATTTGTTAAATTCTAATCCAAATATTTCTTCACAAAAATGAAATGATTTGAAAGAAAAGCAAATGTAAACTTGAATAAAAGCAAATTACCTAAATGCCTAAAACAAAACATATTTTTTATGTAAAATAATATGTATATATGTAAAATCATATGTTTTCACTTTATTTTCCTTTCCATATCCAAAACACAAAAATATACATTTTTCTTTTCTTTCCAACTTGAGAACGCGATATGTAAAAGAAAATTGCATTGTTTTTCTTTTCATTTTGGCACATATTTATCTCTTCCTTTTTTCAGGCTAATTGTTTGTAAATGTATATTACTTGATATCTTTTCTAATCTTGTGTAACTAACTAAAATTTTTTCTTCTATATCTCAATACTTTTGAGTTTCGTCTTTTTGATGTATCATATCACATGTGTGTTTCTTCAATTCACATATGCCTATTAACTGTGGCAAGGATAAAATGGTAAAAATATATAATTCACATAACTAAAATATAATACACAAAAAAAAAAAATCAAAAGCCACGGGATAGAGAAAAAACACAATACGTTAATTAAAAGTAACTAGGCCCTTTTTCTCTTTCATTTTAAAACTCAGAAAAAAATGTTAGCTTAATAAAAAATGTTCTGCTACAATGGCTTCTTATTATCGTCTTATATCTATCTAAATATTGAGTCTTAAAGATTTAATGTTGAGCCTTAATGATATGGTTGAGTTCTTATTATTAAATGCATTTGGTAAATAATTATTAAGCTCTTCATTAAAACATTTATCCTTCCTATCTTCAAGTGAATTAATTGCGAGAAATCGTTACAATTCAACTAAACTCAAAAGGTTGTGTCTATATGCGTCTATTCATTTTCTTTTAGTATATACATTTTATTGCAAAGAAACCATTTTAAAGGTATCTCTTGGTTTTCCTTTTGGAGTGTATAAATAACCAATTTACATTTTGGTTAAAAGACCCAATGCATAATCAAAGCAATGAATTAAAACATTCACAATGCAACTTTCATTGACTGTTGGAGGAAGGTGTTGATGCTACATGAATGATGATACAATGAAAGTTGGATGTGAAGAGTTTTCATCTAACAAACGAGATTGATGTGTTCGTTGTTTCTCATGAAAGGGTTAAAAGGTGATTCCTATTGAATCAATGGCAAATGTATGCACAAGATTATCAAATACTCGTATATTGCATTGTAGAGCAATAAAAAATTTAGTGTGTTATTTCGTTGATGAGTTAAAAACAAGTTCATTTCTTTTATGTTATTATGTAAAACTACAATATATTATTGAACAACTATAAAGATCAAGTCATGCAAACTAACAAGTAACACCAACATAGATTGAGCAACCATTGCCAATTTGTGGGAGCAAATATGCAAGCAATGTGAATGGTTTATCTTATTTACTTTCATTGTTATTTAGGGAACTTCTGAATCTATGTAAAAAGATTGTATTGTTGGGTGAAAACTTATAAACATAGCTAAATTGGTAATTAGAAGTTACTATTTGCAAGTAATTGTTAACCGAGCTACAAGCTTCAATGTATATGAGCAAGTTTTCAACCTACTAGATATTACGTATTTTTATTTAATACTTGAATATCTTACCTACGTAAAAAGGAGGGTGATTGGGTGAAAACTTTTTATTCAAATCTAAGATAAATTAACTAAACTCTATAATGCATGCCGACACAAGAGATTACATTCAGACCATCAGTCAAATAAACTTCTCCCACATTCTTAATATAAGACATCAAAACACTGATTTTTGGGCACAAATTAAAATTATATACTTTAAGTCGCATAAAGAATTAAAAGTTTGAGTTATGTTTCACTTAAAAGAATGCGTACAGCCTAAACATTCATCAAACTCTTTGCAAGAGTATTTATGCTTTCATTACAAACAAGCGTTCATGAAAAAAAGATTACAAAACAAATGAGAGTGTTCAAACCATCCCAAATGAATTATGAATGACTAATGAATTAGTTCAATGTGTGGATAAGAAATGGAACAAAGAACATTTTAGAAATTAAGAGTCTATAAGAAATGTGGATAAGTTTATAACTTTTAATGAGTAATTCTTTTCTATATATATTTATATATTATACTAGCTTCAAGGCCCGCCCGATGGGCGGCTAGCTTCAAAAATTATTTAAAAAAATTAAAGTAGTAGTAAAGTGATCGATAGAAATAACGTTAAAGGATACAATATTAAAAACCAAAAAGTTAAGGTAAAATGTCATTTCCAAATAT
>BQNB010113406.1:0-21945 GCA_026074375.1 Tanacetum coccineum
GA
This sequence comes from Tanacetum coccineum, assembly GCA_026074375.1. NCBI lineage: Eukaryota > Viridiplantae > Streptophyta > Magnoliopsida > Asterales > Asteraceae > Tanacetum > Tanacetum coccineum. Next base: position 3 of record BQNB010113406.1, read on the forward strand.
ACGGTTTTATCAATAAGGAGGTATACGTGGCACAACCTCCGAGATTCATTGATTTTGAAAACCCATATCATGTTTATAAACTAAAGAAAGAATCATATGGTCTTAAACAAGGACCCAAAGCTTGGTATGATATATTAAAAGCTTTCCTTATTAAATGAATATAAAATGGGAATGGTAGATAACACTCTTTTTAGTAAGAAGAAAAGTTCAAATCTCATCATCGTTCAAATATATGTCGATGACATTATATTCGGTTCGACTTGTCAAGACATATTGATGAATTTGCCAAAATCAAGGCTGAACGTGTTCGAGATGAGCATGGCTGGGTGAACTTAACTTCTTCTATGGATTACAAATTTAAACAAATGGAAGATGGTATATTCTTTAATCAATCTAAATATATTAAAGAAATGCTTAAGTAATGTGGTCTAGACAGATTTAATCAATTGGAAACTCCATGGCATCCGTTACTAAACTCAGAAGATGAAGAGTGTGAGTCGGTAGATAGTACCAAGTATCGAGGCATGATAGGTAGTCTATTATACCTAACGGCAAGTAGGCCTAATATCATGTTTAGTGTCTGCCTTTGTGCCCGATTCTTAAGAGGCTCCCAAAACCTCTCACCTTGAAGCGGTTAAGCGTATCTTCTAATACATTAAAGGCACTACGCACTTAGGATTATGGTATCCTAAGGGGACCGGCATAAGGCACTACGCACTAAGGATTATGGTATCCTAAGGGGACCGGCATAGAAACAGTAGTATATGTTGACTCTGACCATGCGTGAGATTATGTAGATCGAAAGAGCACTAGCGGTATTTGTACGTTCGTAGTATGTTGTTTGACATTGTGGTTCTCGAAGAAACAAATCGCTCTTGCTATATCCACAACCGAAGCTGAATACGTAAGCGCCGAAAAGGCATGTCAACAAGCACTATGGATGAAACAAGCTCCTATTGACTATGATGTACGACTCGACGACGTCCCGATCATGTGCGATAATAAAGGTGTGATTGACCTTAGCAAAAACCCGGTGCAACATTCTCGAACTAAACACATCAAAAATCGTCACCACTTTCTTCGTGATAATGTCCAAAAAGGACATATCTCTATCAAAAAAGTACCGTCCGTCAACAATATTGCCAACATTCTTACTAAACCCCTTAAACATGAATCGTTTAACTACCTATGTCTTGGTTTAGGAATGATGGACCACATTCCATAAATCATATTGAGTAGCAATCTCTTTCTTCTGTCTCAATTCTTGTTCGTGTTCCATTCCGTGTCGTGACAACTTAATTACTTCATCCGAAGTACTTTATAACATATTTAAGTTGCGGTAAATGCAAATGAATTGTTCACTCTTCTAGTCAAATTTGTGTAAAAAACAAAAGTCTAAATTCAATGCCCTGAGGGCGCCCCCATATCAGGCGGCCCCCCTAATATATTGGGGAACGCCAGGAGATATAGGGTACGTCGTTCAGAACAGAAGTGAATATGTACACCTTAAACAAAATTTTTCAAAACACAAAAACAAACACCCCCTTACCTGCAGGTGCGACGAACACAACCCCAAATCCACCAAAACTTCAAAATCAACCATTAAAACTTAAATTCAAGATCAAATCAACACCAATAATCATCCCTAACATCTCTAAGATCATCAATTGTAAGTCATTTCAACTATTTCTTTCATTTTGAGTCTAGGGTTCATGATGAACACCAAAAATTGAAATTGGGTATTTTTCATTTTTCTTTCGAATTTGTTCAATTGAAACCACTAGGATACAATGTATAACTAATATGCTTCCCGTAGATATAGGATTTGCATACATTGATAAGGTTTGTCAAAAAATTATTTTTGAACCAAAACCCCAATTTCATTTTGCAAAATCACTCACGTTAGGAACACAATAAAATTGTTGTTTTGCATTGTTAATACAATCTAAAAACGTTTTTAAACACATGCATAATGATCTCATGAACAAATTTCGAGATACATAATTCATATGTATTTTTCGAATTGTTTGGATGAGCAAAATCAAACTTAGGAGCGTTTGGGTTAACTCTTAGGATTTTATATTTAGGTCGAGTTAATCAATACTCCACATTTGTTGCATATAGGCACACACTAGGCACAAACTCAAAACATGAAAATAAGTATAAGTGATTAATATATGATCTTGTTAAATTTACCTTAGGTGACAATGCCTCGAAAATCATCTGAAGACTACAAAAATACTAGAGACTATATCCTTATAATTTCACATCAATTTCATACTCCAATAAGAGAAAAACTACGAAACCTTAAACAACGTTGTATTTACGAGGGTCGGGTGGTTTTTGATAACTTTACGGATCTAAACTATGTTCGGTCTTTGTTTGAGTTTATCGAGTTTGAATGTATTCTTGAAATCAATGAACAAGTGTGTCCTCGCTTTATTCTTGAATTTTATAGTCAGTATCAGTTGAGTTATTCTGACGAAGGTGAAATGTTTATCGAATTTTTCATTCAAAATCGACTCTTTTCTTACTCTCTTAAGAATTTTGCTTAAATTCTTGGCGTTCCCTGTGAAGGAGCGTGTGTCTTTTCGATAGATAGAGAGTTGATGAGTTGATATATGGTATTCCTACGGATGGTCCATATCAAACCAACCTTCCTCCTGTTGAGGACATCGTCTTATCTATCCGAGTCGATCGTGATGGACAAGTTCGTCGCATCCGTCATGAGGAAGAGATTGATGTTCTTGAATATCAAGTTCTAACTCGTGAAATTGAACCATCTTTGAAACCTTTGGAAGAAATTATTCAAGAAAATGTCTTCTGTCTGGGGGTAATCGGGATCATGTTCCCGCATGTCTTTGTTTTATGCTTTATTGTGATGTACACTCTGAAAAATTCAATCTTGCCTACTACATGGTGAAACAAATAGAGTGGGTAACTAAGCAAGCTAGGTTACTTCTACCCTATGGTATGCTACTAACCCGCTTGTTTACATTTATCATGAATGAAAATCCCGAGTTAAACAATGAGTCCTATGTCTTGTACGATCATGTCATAACTCCTCTTGCCGCTCAACTAGAGCAAAAACCAAGAAGAGATCATGGCATGAGAAGAGGTCATCATTCCACTTCTTCCTCTTCTGCCTTCGATCAACCATCCTCATCTCATCTTAACGATGATGATGACTATGGGAATGACGAAGGGACCTCACGTGCAAGCACTCCTTCCCCCATTCGTTATGTAAATTCCTTAACTGATCAAGTTCCTCAAGTTTTTTAAAATCCACCTAAGATTGAACCTCACCTTGAACTATTTTACACCCGCCAAACCGAAATCATCAACCGTCAAGTCCAATTACGAGATGAGAACCGTGTTGGAGTAAGGTTAATCGGAAAGAGTCTTAGAAGGTTGTGGAGGAACATGAAGAAGTGAGATATAAGGGAATTGCTTTAAGACATTATTATATATATTACTTACTAAATTACTATGCTTAGACAATTTGAACTTATGCTACTTGGTAGATTGCTTGGCACGGGCAATATTGCTTGCCTAGGATGATCGTTCAATTTCATCATCCTAAATCCTTGTTTGAAATATTTCTTGATACACTCTAGTCATTTTTATGACACTATGCATGTCTATGAATATGTCGCTTGCCTATATACATGCTCCTTTGATTTAGCTTAGGATACTTGGTTTTGATAGATGATTCATAATGAATTTGGCTTGATTAAATTTTTAGAAATATGTTAATCTAAGCATTTTAGAAATTTCTGGAAAAATATTTCCACTCTCCAGAAAACGGCCCCCTTAAACACTGGGCGGCCCCCTTATATATAAGGGACCGCCGTGTAATTAAGGGACCGCCACCAGGGTCACGGATTTCTGCTATGACTCTCTAAATTTCTGTGCAAGTTGACCACTATCCCATCTAGGCTTAGCTGATTTCTCCTTTTTGATAAACACATTTTGGAATCCTAATACTCAAACCCCATGCTTTACTACTTCAACCTATCTCTTCCACTTTAAATTATGAACAATTTTCATCACCTCATTCATCTTCTTCACTTCACTCTACCATGAATTCCACCAATGCCTCCTCATCCAATCCTTCCAAGAAAATCAAACTCACCATAATCCCTCCTAGACAATTATTTGTCAACATCTCTAGTGATGAAGAAGTGACCACTACACCTTCTCCCACCACCACTTCTTCTTCTCCAAGTGCTCCTAATGCACCATCAAAAACCACATCAACAAAAGAAACCACCTCAAGTCATGAAAACACTTCATCCTCCTTTCAATCTAAGCTACAAATATCACCAACTCCTACAAATGAACCAACCTCTCCTCAAACTCAAAATCCTTTTCTACAAAACCTAATGGATGTTCCTCCAAGGCCATCTAATCCTCAACCTCTCCAAAGCATCCCTTCATTGGATATCACCCTCTCACTATCACCAATCACACCTCTTGAAAATCCCTCAAGTCCACCATCACCACCATCACCTCAACCTCCTATCATGGGACATCCACTTTACTACAACTATCATGACTATCATGGATCAACTTGTGTTTGTTGTTTCCATAACCGTAACCTTCACTTGAATCTTCGAGATGAAATGAACATTATGTTTGCTCATCTCGAGTACCTTATAACCACCGCCTTTTCAACCCATTTTCCACCTCCACCATAGACCCTTTCTAAAATGGTTAAATAATGGGTAGTAGAAAGACATTTTGGTTAAAAGTCATGTCTATGAATCATGAATCTTCTAGGATTAATGTTTTAGTTCATGTTCACCTATGCTCTAATTATCTTATGTTAGGTTATGTTTATTTTGTGATGTATTTTTTTTGTATGCTTGTATTCTCATATATAGTCCTTGTGACCATATATGACTTATCTATGCATTTCAATGAACTTTATTTATGCTTCAAAATGTGTGGATTGAATCCTTAAGATATTTGTCATGCTATGCTTGTTTGCACTTGTACCTCTAATCTTGTTTTGTAGCAAACAAATTATCGTAAGATCGATACCTTGGTGCCCCGAACAAGGGGGAGCTTACATCAAGGGGGAGTCTTGTATCGTCGATTTCTTTCTCTCTACTCAACTCGACGATCAACCTTTTTGGATTCGACAAAAAGGGGGAGAAGTAGAATTAAACTCATTAATAATTTATAAACCTTCAAATTTTATACTAAATGAGTTTATATTTTGTCATCATCAAAAAGGGGGAGATTGTTAATACAAATAATGTCCAAAAACGTTATTTATATTTTTCGACCTCTCAATGTTTTGATAATAACAAAATGTGAAAACGTTTACGATAAAATTAAACGTTTATAAATTACTAATCATAAAATTCTATTTCTAGGATTAATCACTTAAGGTATGGATAAACAAATCATTAAACATGATTAGTGATCAAGAAAATAATTTTTCTTAAATCTTATACTTCCACAAAAATGTTTTTATAAAAATATAAAAACAAATTATTTATTCATTAAAAGAAATGTTTTATTAAAAACATAAAATTTGAATTTCAAATTTTCCCCCCAAAATGGAAGGTTCCATAACAGATACAACCTTCACCACAAAAGGACAAAAAATGGAGCGGAGTCTAGCGGCGGCCCCCTTATATATAAGGGACCGCCGGGACCGCCGCCAGCAACGGTCATTTTTTGTCCCCTATAAATACTGGGCCACCCCATTTCAAAAACAGACTTCCTCTTGCCAAAAATTCTATCAGATCTAGTTTTCTCTCTTTTTCCTTTCTTTCTAAAACACATATCTTGATCACTAACATTCCTTGATTTTGTTTCAAGTGATTAATTCTTTCTTCCTCCCTTCTTCACCTTCTAATCAAGTGCAAGAGAAGAACAATCGTATTCTTCTACATACGAATTGTTATCAAGTGATCTCTCTCTCTTTTCTTCTTCAAGATCACAAACATTCATTACATTTGTTTTGTGTCGTTGTATAAATTGGATCGCGTGTAGATCCAAGTGTGTATATTGTATATTGGTGTGATTTGGATTGTGTGTCAATCCAAGAGTGTATATCTTGTGAGTGTGTGAAGACTTAGTGAAGTCTTAGATTGGTTCTAGCTAAGATTAGGACTCGACATCTAGCTTAGTGTCGGAAAAGTAAGTAAGCGACGTGTAAACGGTTTTCTCCGCCTAAAGGGAGCTTGTTGACATAGTGAAATCTCGAGTGGAGTACTCGGGGAGTGGAGTAGGAACGAAGAGGTGCTTCGTTGCCGAACCACTATAAATCTCGGTGTCTTGGTTTGATCGTTTCTTTCCTTACCTCTTTACTTATTACTTGCATTGTTAGATAGTTTTGCTGTTGTAGGTTTCTATAAATTATAAAATCTTGTCGTTGCTCTCCTTATTGGGTTATATTGATTCATAGATGTTACGTTGTAACATGGTAGTCTACGTCGTAAAAAGTGAGTTTGGAAAACGAACAGAATATAAAAGGGGGTTTATGTTGCGTGAATAAAAAAGCAAACTAAGAGGGTTTTATAGTTTTGAATATTTCAGGGTCGTGATATATTGAAAATACATATAATCTCGCTGAGATAGCTTTATTTTTGTAATATTAGCATTACAATCAGATTATTTGGTCATTATTTCTCTAAGCACTTGTTAATCAAGGCTTATTTCTTGAGGGCTTATAAGTACTCGCGGGCTTTATTAAAAAAACACAATAGTGATGTGTTTTTTGGTTTATTTTTGCTTTATATTGAGTAATAATGGATGGGACATAAGCTGGTATAATCACATATTTATATGATGGCTTACAAAACGAGTGTATATACTACCAATATATATACTTGATACGCTTATTGAAGCATTATTTTTAGCTTAGGGACAAGGATACTATATCTGTTATTGTTTGCGATAATAACAAAACATTAGTACAAACGTTTATACAATAAAAATAAATCGTCTACAAATTATAAATGTAAAATTTTATTTCTAAGATTAGTGATCCCTTAAGGTAGACACAAACAAACTAATTAACATGATTAGTGATCAAGAAACAATTTTTCTCTTAATCCTCACTTTAACATCTACATAAAGGTATTTTTTATTCAAAACATACACCCAGTTATAAGCAAACTAATAATTATCGTCGTACTTAAAAGGTAAATCAATGTTTCTATATAAACAGATGTTAGCAAGACTTAACATATCGAGCTGAGTCACGGTGTTGAACTCTTCAAAATACTCTCTAATTATCCCCCTCAAAATGGAAGCTTCTACACCAGTACAACTTCCCCTCAAAAGACAAAAAAGGAGCGTAGTCCTAGGCGGCGCGGCCCCCTATATATAAGGGACAACCCGGGACTCGCCCCCAGAGAGCCATTCTGGTTCCTTGCCTATAAATAACTATACTCGGCTCCATTCCCAGCAGAAAATTCCTTTCCTGGACATTGCACACGACATTTTTCAGTACACACACATTTCGTTTCTCCCATCTCTCTAAACCATCTTTCTCTTCACTTAACACTCCTTAATCACAACACAATACTTAGATCTTGTTTCAAGTGATCTATCTATCCCTTCTCATCAGCTTTAAGGTCCCTTGTATAAGTACCCTCATCATGTTGCAATTGCAGACAAGACAGAACACATCATATTCGTCAAGAAACGAAGTGTTAGTTAGTGATCTCACCTCTTTTCTATCTCCTAGTAACGCTAAACCTATTGTATATTTATAATTGTATCTCTTTGGTGTGCGTTCGTGTGCGAGATCGGGGGGGGGGGGTGATAGATTCCGATAGAGTAGATCTTGTGAGTGTGTATATCTTGTGAGTGTTAATTAGTCTTCGAAGTGAGTAGGACTCGACATTTAGCTTAGTCATCGAAAAATAACGTAAGTGCGGTTTATACAACGATTTTCCTCCGCCTAAAGGGAGCTTGTTGACATAGTGAAATCTCGAGACACACGGATACTCGGTGGAGTGAAGAGCGTAGGCGAAGGAGGTGCTTGGCGTTAGCCTGGAACCACTGATAAAGATCTATGGTTGTTTTGGTTTGGTGTCGCTTTTCTTTCTCGGCGGCAATTCTATTATTGTTGATTATCGTTTTTAGTTTGAGATATTATTGCTTGTACATTATTGTGATTATGATTGACACTATAAACCGGATCTATAGGAATTTTCTGAAAGTAAAGCTTTTGAAACGTTAGAAACAAACGTGTAAACTATTCAACGCCCTTCTAGTTTCCTACAAATGGTATCAGAAGCAAGGTCACTCAAGATTATTTAAAATAGTTTATATTTTTAAAGCATGAATCGATCTATGGAAATTGTTTGACAAATATTAGGAAAGGGCAATCTATGCAAACACACCACCACGGGATCTTTTGAAAGCGGTAGATTTCTTTATTCTATCTCTCTCTCTATAGATCGATCTAGAGAGTGTGGAGAGGAGGGCTAAAGATCTAGATCTTTGTTGGCATGTTTGTCCAATGGGTGATTTTCAACCTATGTTCAAAATCCGAAAACCAAATTAATGAGGTTTATCCCTTTTGAAAAACAAACCGATGATCTAAAAAGAGACTTTGCGAAAATAATGAAGCGAAAAAATGGTTATTTACATTTGATGTGCCAAGAGAAAAGAATATGAAAATAATGACGCTTATGTCATTTCTTCTACTGTCTCTGTGAGACACGTTGATTTCATAGCAAGAAGATTGTTTTAGCGTCGTAAACAACTTTGTGATTAGCACTAATTCAATATACCCTAATCAGAGGATAACTACCTTATTGGCCCTTAAGATACAGCAGTAACCAAAGTAATGCCATCTGCATATGCGAGTGATTACGAACAAATAGACACGCTTTCACTATCATGCTTGTCAAGATCTTCTGGGAAGCAACGATCATCTAATAGATACAGATGATAGAGTGACTATTGTGTGCTTACACATTAGATAAATACTATTATAGAACTAGTCTCTTTAAATGCGGCACAATGACGCCTTATGATAGCTAGCACAATGGTATTGATTGGAATTCTATGTCTATAAACAGTGCTCCCGAAATGGTGAAAAGTGGTTGTAATTAAGGGTTGAAACCTTGGAAAACGTTACATAAACGTACGGGTCATGTCGAAATTTCATAAAAAGTTTATAATTAGAAATTTTACTTAAAACATAAATTTTGATTTAAATAATAAATCATTATTATTTTATTATTTTTATTATTTAACAAATTCACTAAAAGACGAGAAATATAATTTTTCCTCGAAACTTTCCGAACATGTTTATTATGGTTAAACGTTTCATTTTCAATCATTTCATGATTATTTTATGGTAACTAAGGGTACCGAATGGACTTATCGAGATATATTTATAATTATTTATTATAAATATTTACTTATATTACTTATCTATTTTCTTTAAATAGTATAAGTATGTATCATTGAGATATCGGATTGATAAGATATTTTAGGATGAGACGTCAACCATCCACAGGAAAATAATAAACAAATGAATAAGGGGGGGGGGGGGGGGCGGGGGGGGGGGGGGAAAAATTGAACTGTCGAAAAGGGCACCCTAAACTGTTAAGGGTAATTGTAACAACGCGTCTAACTTCATGCATCAAACGTGAAGACTGTTTGACAATGAATGAGTAAAATAGGACATAAATTGACTATGTCGTGTGCGTAGAACAGTCGTTGCTTGAGTTTGAGATTTGTGCTGTTTGCATTATTTGCTATTGAGGTGAGTTCTCGTAGCCCTATTTTTCTACTATTTTTTCGTTAAGGGAAAATGATACTAAAATGTGTTTTGAATTGTTTTCTTTTGAACTGTGCAAAACGTGGTTTTGTTTTTAGGACAATTATGTGCTTATGATTGCTATGTGAATATATGTGATGTAATTTTTACTTGCGTGTACTGTGTTTGGCACGGCAAGGGTGATTGGCAAGGAATTGCCATGTCTATTGTGATTTTACTTGCGTGTACTGTGTTTGGCACAACAAGGGTGATTGGCAAGAAATTGCCATGTCTATTGTGGTCCTGCCCTAATATAGTGCTCCAGCTGGTAGGCCCTTTAGGTGCGTAAGTGACATATTGTGTTTTCATGACTAGCGGGGATGCTAGGGCATGGTGATCGACTAGCGGGTATGCTAGGTCGTGTTACATGATTAGTGAGGATGCTAAGTCATGGGTGATTTGCATATATTCATTGTCATATTGCACTATTGTCCACTGTTTGAGATATTGGCACAACTTTTTGGTTTAAGGTCAAACCTACGAGCTCACCAACATTATTGTTGACATTTTCGAGTATCATTTTCAGGTGTGTCAATTAAAGGTATGTGAATGATGTTGGAAGAGCAAAGATGTAAACCCAAGGGGATTGGGTCAAGATGGGTTTTGTTTATTTTATTATCAAGTCTTAACTTGTAAAATTAATGTAAACCCGAATTCCTTTTCTTTGTAAATTGTAAAGTGTATGATCTTGTATCTTGTGCGATGAACGGTATCGTCGCATCCCGTGTTTCCGCCACTGACGGGGTGTGACAGATTGGTATCCAGAGCCAAGGTTATAGAGAATGCCGGTTTTTATAAAATAAAATAAAAACGCAACTATAACCAAAGTGAAGTCTACTTGTTGAAGGGAAACCACTTGTTAGAAGGTTACCTTCAAAGATTTTTCAAAATGACCACACTTGTGTTGCTTGTCAGAAAGGAAAGCAACACAAGGCCTCCTGTAAGGCCAAAGCAGTAAGCTCAATTAGCCAAACACTACAACTTCTTCATATGGATTTGTTTGGACCTACATCTGTAAGGAGCTTAAACCATAAGACCTATTGCCTTGTAATCACTGATGATTTTAGCAGGTTTAGTTGGGTATTTTTCTTAAGAACTAAGGAGAAACTAGTTGCATCCTTAAGGATTTTTATAGACAGATAGAGGAACCAATTGAATCAAAAAGTTAAAACTATTAGAAGTGATAAAGGGTAAGAATTTAAGGAACAGCGATGTTTTTTGAATTCTGTAGGTTAAAGGGGGATCTAGAGGGAATACAGTAATGCTCAGTACCCCAAAACAAAATAAAGTTGCTGAGAGATAAAGAACAGGACCCTTATTGATTGGCAGCAGCAGGACTATGCTTGACAGTTCATTCTTTTACCTTAACACCTTTTTTGGGGATGAAGCCAGTTAGTATGCTTGTTATGTTCTTAAATTGGGTATTAGTGACCAAGCCTCTATAATAAGACACCTTATGACTTTTTAACTGGTAAGATACCAATTAATAAGTTATATAAGACTTTGAGGTGTCAGGTGACCATCTTTTGAATTACCATTGGGACCACTGGGGATATGTTTGCTAGAAATTCAGATGAAGGGTTTTTAGTTGGTTATTCTCTACAAAGCAAGGCTTTTAGAGTATACAATTTAGAAACCAAAAGAGTTGAAGAAAACCTGCACATCACCTTCTTAGAGAACAAACCAAATGTTGCAGGAAAAGGACCAACTTGGCTTTTTGATCTTGATTATTTAACTGATTCTATGAATTATCATCCTGTTAGTTCAGAGAATCAAGCTAACCTTCATGCAGGTCAACAAGAAGCTAACCAAAATGCAGGTACAGAAGAAATTATTGATTCAGGGGATTCTGACAAAGAAGATGAATCTGCTCAAGACTGTTTTGTACTGCCAATATGGCCTTCTTATTCTTCACCAATCACTCCAGCATTAACAACAGATGATAAGAGAGAAGGTCCAAGAGAGGAAGAACAAGTCTTTATGGATGAACTTGAAAGACTTAAGAAGCAAGAAAAGGAAGCTTATGAGGAAGCTGAAGCTCTCAGGAAGAAGTTTGAGACCTTGGTTATACAAGAAGGAGCTGCTAAGCCTAGCTTCATACCTAATCCTTTAGTACTGTTAGCACACCAGCTAAAGCTAGCAGTACTAACCTAGTTAATACTGTTAGCTTACCAGTTAGTACTGCCAGTCCTCATGAGGGACTATCTCTTTCTGATCCAACTAATCCTGAAGAAGATGACTCAGAAATACCTCCACTTGAGGATATTTATCAAAATTCTACTGATGGTATTTTCACTACTTCATCTTATGATGGATGAGGTGCTAGTGGCTTGCTTGAGGTGCTTGGTTGCTAGCTTGGGTGTAAAATGGGTCAAAATGGAAAGAAAATGGTGTCGGGTTGGTTTTTCTTTCGGGTTAGGGTTTAGGGTTTTAAAATGTGGATTAGGGTTAGGATTAAGGGTAGATTAAGGTTTAGGATTAGTGTTAGGACTGAGATTAGGGCTTAGGATTAAGGTTTAGGGCTTAGTTTTAGGTTTAGGGTTTAGTTTTTAGTTGAAAGTGAAATTAGGGTTTAGGGTTTTGTTTTATGATTTAGGGTTTTAAAACATGGATTAGGGTTAAGATTATGGATAGATTAGGGTTTAGGAGTCATGAATTAAGTACTTGTACCTTGTGTTAAAGTGGTGTAAAGTTTAAACATGGTTTAGGAGCTTAAATGACCTAATTAGGTTTTTAGGCATGATTAGCTTGTACATTGTGTGTTTAAGACTTGTACATTGATTTGGAGGGAAAATATAATTCAAATATTGTGCATTGTACACTTGTACACATGCTTGAAGGTTTGCACATTCATTTTTATATGTATACATTACATATAATTTGGGTTTTGATGTAGACGTTAACGTTTAATGCATGTTTTGATATAACGTTTTGAAAAGTATGTTAAATGGTTAATGTACTTAGTAAAAATGATATTAAGATATAGACTTGACATATTAGGATGTTTATATGATATAAACATAGATATAGATGGCATTGATAGAGGTTGCGTGAGCTCGTTTACTTTAGAGATGCAAGTTACGTTGCATAATGAGATAAAGCAAAAATTTCCCTGTAAAAATGTGATTTATTTATAATAGATGGATATTAAATTGCATCTAATTTAATAGATGGATATTTACATTGATGAAAATTGCGGATTGTTGTACACAGCAACAACATTAACAGTAGATTCAACTGTTGCATTAACAATTGATTCTACTGGCGCATTAACAGTTGTGTTTTGGCCAGCAGACAATGACAGGTTTCCAATATTATCAATGCTCTCAGATTTGTTATGTTCTGCTTCATTCTAACTTTCATCTTCATTTGATTCCCTATATGTTTCCTCTTGTTCTTCATTCCCTTCGTTTTCTTCACATTCATCTTTATTCCCTTCCACTTCTTCGCTACCTATTTCCTCACCTTCTGTTTCCTCATTATGTCCCTTTTCCAAAGGGTTTTCATTTGTATTCCCATTTTTATCCCCATCTATTTCCTCACCTTCAAGGTTTTCATTATTATCCTCTTCTTTAAAAAGTCAAGAAACACATTATTTCTCTCTTCAATCATTTCCTTTAATTCCTTGTCCTCAGGATTGAAACTTAAAGCAATCTTCAGTTTGTAATCAGTATCAACCATCAACTTGTTACATTTCACTAGATTTTGTCTTAATATATCCTTCATTTCCTAAATATATAAAAAATAAAAAATTAATAAACTACATTTTAACCTAAACTGCTAAACACAAATAGCAAACCACATTCAACTTTAAATAAAGATTACGAACACCAATTATATCCTACTGCATAATCAACCACACAACGTATTTCGTAAAAAGGGCAAACCACATTTAACCTAAATCAAATATACAATCACCGACTTAGATAAATATTACGAACACCAATTATATCCCACTGCATTTCTTAAGGAGCTAATCTATAGGGTGCTCGTGCTACAGGCGTTGCTCCTGGAATTAAATTGATTTGGAATTCTACTTGGCGAACGGGAAGGAGGAGGAAGAAAAGAAAATTTTGAAAAGAGTTTATGTGTGTGTATAAGTGTCCTATTTATAGAAAACCACTTTGGTAATTTGGCAATTCTAGTCCCTCTTTCTCACTAGTTCTTCAAAGTTAATACAAAAGTGTTTATTTCGTTAATAAAATCGGCCAAAGATTCAGGTCACACCACGCTAGTAAATATTTTAAAGCCGTCCCATTAATTTTACTTTAACTTGTTTAATGAAACGTTAAATAACGTAAAACATGACCTTTAAACACGATTTTTACAAAAACTCAGGAAAACACCGTAAAATACAAAAATAACATAATCACGCTCTCGGAGCAACAATATAAATTTTTTTGACTTTCTTAAACGCTAAATACAAATAGAAACTCAATCACGGCTTGAAATTACCCTATAAAATGGAAATTTTTACCAAACCTTATATAGCATAAACGACTATAATTAATTACGTATAAAAATAATTATCATAGCTCGGGATAAACGTTGACCTGAAACTTGGGTTGTTACATTCCCCCCTCCTTTAGGGAGCGTCGTCCTGGTGCTCAGCTCGACTTATCCGCTTTTTCTCGCTTCGTCCTTACTAGTAAAGAGATGAGGGTACTTTTTCTTAATCTGATCCTCACGTTCCCAAGTAAATTCTGGACCTCTTTGCGAATTCCAACGAACTTTAACGATAGGTATCTGACTCTGCTTAAGTCACTTGACCTCTCTATCAACAACTTCCACGGGCTCTTCAATCATATACAACTTATCATCAAGTTGAATTTCATCCATCGGAACAACAATATCGCCTTCCGCTAAACATTTCTTAAGATTCAAAACATGAAAAGTACTATGAATCCCCTTCAACTCTTCAGGTAAATCCAACGTATAAGCTACAAGACCAACTCTAGCTAAAATCCTGAATGGCCCAATGTAACGTGGACTTAACTTTCCGCGCTTTCCAAAACACACAACGCCCTTCCACGATGACACCTTGAGCAGTACCATATCCCCGACTTCAAATTCTAATGGCTTAGCTCTTCTATCCGCGTAAATTTTCTGGCGACTACGGGCGGTTAACAAGCGGTTCTTAATCTGAATGATCTTCTCAGTCGTTTCACGAATCAATTCTGGACCGGTGAGTTGGCTATCCTCAACCTCACTCCAGCATATAGGTGATCTACATTTCCATCCATACAAAGCCTCATATGGTGCAACCTTAATACTCGCGTGATAATTATTGTTATATGAGAACTCGACCAATGGCAGATCGCGATCCCAACTACTTCCAAAGTCGATCACACGGGAACACAACATATCTTTAAGCGTTTGTATAGTCCTTTCGCTTTGACCATCCGTTTGAGGGTTGTAAGCGGTATTCATATTCAAATTCGTTCCCAATACTTTCTGAAGCGATTTCTAAAATCTTGACATAAAATGGCTATCTCGATCCGAAATGATCGAAATAGGAACACCTTGCCTATACACAACTTCCTTTAAATGCAGTTACGTAAGCTTCTCCATGCTATCCGTTTTCTTCATCGGTAGGAAATGAGCTAATTTGGTCAGTCGATCGACAACAACCTAAATCGTATCATACCCACTCGGCGTCCTTGGCAGTCTACTCACAAAATCCATAGTAATCCTTGTAACACCCCCAAAATGGGCCACATCGGAATATGATGTTCTGGGGGTATTACTTCATAGATCAATAGCACAAGATATGAGAACGACCTCTAAAAAGAGTTATTTGAAAACTGATACATTGGATTTCATAAATGGTTTGTTACAAAAGCCCACAGGCTTAAATTGTTTAACTTGATAATGTAAAGATTTCACAACATAACAATATCCCAAAATGTAATGCACGCAAATCTTGTAGTGATATGACTTCAAAAGACGACCATCCAATGTACCCATGACTTGCACCTTATTGACTTGAGAAACATGTTTAAACTGTCAACAATAATGTTGGTGAATTTATAGGTTTATAAATTTAATGAAGCGGATAGCAAGATTTCCCTGTAATAAAGTAACGAATACAATATCACAAAAATGTATTACGATATGCACTAAGCTCATGACACTGAAGCTAAACAATGTATGTATATCAAATACATATAAATGATGGTGCCCAATGTAGATGTTCAACCCGTAACATCTATGAGTCCGAAATGGTATACGTTCGTCGTTCCCGGCCAACCGGTAAACTAGCAAGCGCTACTTGCCCGAACGGGGATGTTAATTCCCAAATAGATCTATTCATAACATTCGCGCTCACATAATGCAATTAACAATTACATATATGCAATTAACAGTTCATGATGATGGGCATAGTGGGTTATAGCTACTTAGGCAAACTCGTAATATTTGAATTAAAATGTACTTGCATCCATTTTGTAAAACAAACATGATCTCATCCCCGAGATTTGATAAATGATTTAAAAGAGTAAGATGGGGACTATAAACTCACATCAAGTAATGATAATGGAATAGCAAGGTAGTGGCACGAAAAATGATGCAAAAGACTTTATCCGCAACCTATATAAAAATAATACATATTTACTAAACGGAAAATAATAAGCTAAATACTTGCAATCTCGTCCCTAGTGTGTGCTTGAGCTCCATTTAAATTAATGATGTTTGAAAATAATTTCTCATGTTAAAGTGGTCAATTGAGTCAATATGGTCAAAATATAAGTATGCAATTACGACATCGGACTTTTTGGAAACTATGTCACCTATACTCTAAAACATTAGTTTAGTTCGGCCCTTGGTTTGGTCTCTAAATGTGCCAAATAATTAGACGAAATAGTGACGGTTATCATATCAAATAAGTGAAATTTTTACTAAGTTTTAATATTTGACGACTTGGAGTTTTACAATGAATTTATGGATTCGTTATTTAACGGTAATGAAAACTAAAAACACATTTGACATCTCGGACAGGTCGTCTACAAGTTTCGTTAAATAAGTCTTGTCCAAAAAGGTCGTTTAGTTGGTTAAAAACAGGGCTAAAGGTGTGCGGGTCACGATTAAGTTTCAAAACAGTAAATAGTAATTTTGGCTAAGTGTTTGATCACAGATTGCGACTCCGTTACTCAGTGTTAGGACAAGATAAAAGTATCTTAGTAAACTAGGTCAGGTCGTCTATGACTTTCGTTATATAAGTTTTGTTTAAATATGTTGTTTAATATGGTAAAACATGGCCAAAGGGGGGGGGGGTGTCGCGACTCTATGAGTTAGCAGTTTTAACTATTGACGACAGCAGTACTAACTTTAGGTTCAGTTTTCGAATTCGTTACGCAACCTTATGACAAACTAAAAATACATTTGTAAACTAGCCCAGGAGTACTACAATTCGCCTTTTATAAGTTTTGTGTTTAGGGGTCGATAGCTGGGTAAAAAACGAGTGCAAAGGGAGGGGGGTTGCGACTGCCAATAGTTTTAACTGTTAAGTACACGCCAGCAGTACTAACTTTCATTCCTATTTGCGAGTTCGTTTCTTAATCATTTTCCGCGATTCGAGTTGCTAAATGAAGCTGACTAGGTCCATTATAAAACGCCCCTATTTGTTGACTCTATGCTTAAGTCTAAGTGGGTCAAAACGAGGCTTAAAGTTGACATAACAGGCAGTTTCCATACATAAAATAACAGATTTGTAGGTCTATTTCCCGCTTCGTTATAATGTGTCAAAAGCTAAAATTTTGCATGAATGCTACTCCTATACTATGTTAACGAATGATAAGTTCAGCAATTCCATTGGTCAAGTTTGTATATGGGTTTCTCAATGAACCCGCATACATCAGAAGGTTTGCATAATTTTTCAAAAATTAGTTTCATAATAACTTTTCTACCTAAGTTTTCTCAAGCACAACATTAAGATACATATATTGCATACTTAAGATGATAGGGTATAAAAGCATGAGACTCACAAAAGTTGGAAGAAGCTTGGCTCTTTTTACCCTTTGCGTATACAAACCAAAACACCCAAACCACTACCCAAACGCGACTGATTTCACCCCTTGTGACTACGCACACTAACCTTAACTTGCTGCCTAAAGGTAGATGACTAATAGGGAAAACGAAATACCAACGAAAACTAGTTATGGTTTCTCTTGGAGTTTTAGGGTTTAGGAAGAAAGTGAAGGTGTAAGGGTTGTGTGTGTGTCAAAAGTAGAGATGTAAGGATTGTGTTTGTGTTCTCTGTGTTTGTAAAGAAGAATGCAAGTCTTCTTATACTAGCATAACTTCGCATGCATAGTAACTCATCCTTAAGTCACGTTCTTGTGTAAACACTTACATGGTAAAGGATATTTGGGACTTGTAAATGGTCAATGTATAGTGAATTAAAGGTGAGTACTGTTGGGGTATTAAGGGACGCAGAAGCAAGGGAAAGCTAGGCCAAGATATCACGTGAGTTTGTGGGTTTTTATAAAAAAGACCTAGTGTTAGGATTTATGTTTTCCTAACTTATTACCAACAGTACAAATAGTTAGTACCGTTAGTTATAGTTAGTACTGACAGTACAAAATGTAAGTACTGATCAATTAGTTAGTACTGTTAGTAGAAAATAGTTAGCACCGTTTAAGAGATATGTATGAGATATCTTAGGAAAAGATATGTATGCGTTTTGTAATCCTGTTCTGTTAAGGTTTATCCTTAGTTTATAAAAGGATCCCTTTGGGCATAGTTAGAGATACGACCTTAAGATATCTCATAGCAAAAATCATATCACAATAGTTAGTAATCTGTAATCGTTCAAAGCAGATTAATAGAAGTTATTATTTAGTTCTACATTGTTTTTCTTAGTACTTGTGTTAAGATTCCGCATTAACACATAGTATTCATAATTAGTGTTTCTACATAGTCAGTTGTATTTATACATTTTGGCTATCATCCTTAATAGGCTGCAAAGATCTATTCCTTTAAAGAAGATTGATTTTGACCAAAGCAATTTGTAGGATCCCGTTTAACACTTCATAACACGAATCAATCACGGATCAAGAACTAGAAATGAGAAAGAGAGTGAGTTGTTTAGAGAGAGAAACTAGAGAGAGAGTTGAGAGAGAAAAGAGAAAAGATATTATTTTAGAAATGAACAACTTACTTTTTCTAAAGAAGAAAAAGCTTATATACCCCGTCACGTTAAAGGTACGCGCGGGATATTTAACTAGGACCCGGGCTCAGGTTTTGCTTGGGATTAAACCCGAAACATATACAATATTAGATTCACTATCGAGCCCGTATTCCCATAATATCCTATTTACAACGTAATAATTAGAGACCGAGAGCTCCATCGTAGACGTTTTATGTGACCGAGAAGCCTTCCTTGTTCGACTCAATAAATTTGAGGCTAACAATCTCCCCCGAAGTGAGGTCTTGAACACGGGAACGAGCTTCCTTTATTGATCAATCAAATTGAGGGATAACCAATCTCCCCCGAAGTGGGTGATTTTTTGATGACACTCCTTCATGAGATCAGTGAGATTGCTTTTGTCGTTTAAGCTCGAGTGTTCTTGGTCTTTGTCTTCGTTGTAATCTTGTTCCTTCATGCTTTTGCGATCGGCTAAGCCATCTTGTGATCTTGTGTCTTTGGCCAATGCTCATACTATGGCATTATCTTGAAAGCTTATTTTCAGAGTTTGCGAGAAAGTCTTTGTCTTTAAATCTTGAGCTTTCAAGATAGTATGTCTTCGTAGATTGAGCATTTGAATGGGATTGAGGTTGCCGTTACCACCGTTTGACCTGCAGGTTTACGTTAGTGATAAACGAGAAAATTGATTTGAAAATCAATCGACGTGTCACTCGTTAAAGAGTTTTTTGTAACACATCGAGAGTGTCATGTTTTTATCAAAATTCATCAACCGTCAATTCATTTACTGGACCAAATCGATATCCAGTTGTCACAAGTTTGATTCATATAGAATCTCGCAAGTCACCTACCAAGAGCTTGTTTGATGCTGGCTCAAGCAGGATTTCCATCTTTATTGTGAATACATTAGTATCACTCGGATGTTCTGGCAAATATCACAATGATATTGCGTAGGACTCTTGATAACAGCTTGTGAACTTGATGATGTTCAACAAGTGTTTGAAATGGAATGTGTCCTAACGAGATTTTTATTGATCTCTTGGCTCTAGACTCGATTAGTGCATTTTGGTTTTAGTACTCGGAGGCTGGAGCATATTGCCACCTATTCAATATCAACGATCTCGGAATGAGATGTCAATAGATAACGTGTGTATCTCCGTGACAAATGAGACAAGTTTCTGTTAAGAGAAACCCGAATGGCTGAGAAGGGTTGTGCATTGCATCACTGGGTCCATGATGTCGTTTTCAATGTCAGCAATCAACTTGTGATTCTGACAGCATATGTATTGACCCGGTTTCTGCCTTAAGTTGTGTGGAGGGCTTCTTTCTTTAGACCCTTTTATCCATACATTTCTTTTTCATTCTTCAACGCCTTCAATGCTTACCAAGACGTCATTACTAACACCTTGTTGTGATTGTTCTAGTGTTAGCTCAATCTTAGTCGGCATTATTCCCATATACATTCATCTCCAATCATACCTAAGGAACTTGCTTATTTCTACTTTGGATTTTCCTTGGGTAGTCTCCGGTTCTGGTTGGATCATAGGATTGATTCCTAACCTAACCACCTTATGACTTCAGAATCGTCATTGAAAATTAAGATGTTGTTGGGTATAAGATGCGAACCATACAACCTTTTCTTCCAGCATTATTGTTGAGTCGTAATTGAAAAAAATCATATCTGAATTACATTTTACTCCCCTTATTTTAATAATAACACTTAGTTTTTGAAATATACCTTGTGATTAAAATATGTCTTGAAAAATCTTGTGGGTGAAAATATATGGTCTGCATGAATGGTTGGGACATTTTGATAATGTTATTGAATACATAATAATTGCGTTGTTGATGTATACCAAGAACATTTAAAAACTTTGTTTTCAAACAAAACTCCCCCTCATGAATGTAGGACCAATTGAAAAATTGTTGTCTTTTGAAAACATTGTGAGGGATGGAGTGTTGAACACACAATTTTGAAAGATTATGAATTGTCATCGAGAAATTCTTGAAAAATTATGTTCAACTTTTTGAAAAACCAAATGTTAGAGGACTTCTCTTCTAACGCTAAGGGTAAGCGCACTGAAGCGTACACTATCCTTGTTCTTGAGCTAAAAACATTGAATGTCTTGTAAGAACAGCTCAAGACCGAGAAACGTTAATTTTCTCGTTGTGAGGATAAGTTATAAACCTTCCTTTATTTGAAGTCCGGGTATTGTCTGATATATATTTGCACATAAGCCATTTAGAAAATTAGAAATGACATGTTTTGAAACTATTTGCAACTCTCGCTCGAACTTCATTTACACACCCGTGTCAATGTTAATCGACATTTCTAAGCACGTAAATGTTATCGATTCCAAGAGACATGTCGAGAAGAATCTTTTTGGAAATTTTCTATTTTTCAGATTTTGTATTTGTATATATATACCTGTTGTCCTCAGCATTGCTATGTGAAGGTGGAATAGTAATTCCAACTCTTGTCGTGATGTAGCTGTCTTGTTTGCTTAAGGAACAACTTTTGGAACCAGCTTTGAACTTGACTGTTCATTGCTGTGGTCTTGAATTCCGAGTTCTGAACGGTTATGATCAGAAGTCATTTGATGAAGAACGAGGCTTGAACTGCGTTGTTCAAACGTCATGTGAACATTGAGGAACGGGGCCTGAAGTGTTATTTTCAGCAGACACCATTTGATGTAGCTCATCTTTTGTGAAACCATTCTGGCACTGGTTTCTTAGATATCAGTAATTTCAGCAACCACACTCTGAGATTTTCCTGCTTTTCATTGTATAGTGCATCTGCATTTAGGTCAATTCTTTGTTGCTTTTGACCATTGAATGATGTACCTGCACTTAAACCCAGAGTTTGTTTGCTTGCATGAATATGAGGGATATCTACTATTGAACCATGCGTGGGTTCACTGTCAACCTTGCCCGTGCAATAGTTGAATAACTTTCCTGTGGGAACCCACCTAAGATGAACATTACTAAAGATTCTACCC
>BQNB010113407.1:4067-17193 GCA_026074375.1 Tanacetum coccineum
AATTCTTCATAAGATAAAAACTACCATGATTCCTAATCATCCCAACACTGTATACACTGATAAATGACTTGACTTAGCAATTATGTACTTCTGAAATAATTAACTGGGTTTACAACAATGTACTAAAAACGAGTACATACAAGAAGGCTAAGGCGATTTAGGTGTAACATTAGGTGTAAACAATGCCTTCATTAATTATCCGGAGTTTACCGGAGAATTATGAGAACCATGAAAATGATAGGCTCGGAGGGGTGTACTAGGGGTATCATCCCCTAAAAATGAATGCATGGCAAGGGTGTGGGATAGTTATACGATCGATGTGACCATAATAACAAATGCATGTTTAAAACATGGGTTAATCCTAGTGCCTATTATCATTTAGCAAATCCTAATTCTCACTATGCGGTCTCGGCCTCTCGGGATGCATCACAAAAACAAGTTCAAGAATTTAATATACTACCGATACACTCTCATATAATTTAAACCGATACCAATGCTCTAGAAAAGGCGACAAAACCACATATGCATGAACACATCCATGGACGCGACACATACAATTGCTCATATCTTAACTCGAGAAAGTTAAAGGTAAATTTATCTTAGGTATCAAAGAAGGATACCAAAATTCCTAAAGATCTAGGAGCGAACCTCACATTTTTGGGGTGGAATTTTTAGAGGGTTTTGTGCTAGTCATATAATTCATATCCATGAGACGCTAATAATACTCAGTTTTCGTCGATATGTGTCATAATTTTTTTTAATTATGGGTCAAAATGACCGTCTACGCTATGTTTTGATATATTACTCATCATTTTAAGGACAAAGCAAATGGCAATTGAAGGAATAGTTCTAAGGTTTATTTCCCCCTACACTTAAGATGAACATTATCCCCGATGTTCTTAAAAGTACTCGTAAACGAATAAAGGGAAAAGAAAAGAGACGAAATAAACTAGTACTCCATGATTTTTCTCAATAATGGAGAAGAAACATATGATAACTGGATAAATCGTCATCCAGAGTCGTCCAATGAAACTCCTAAGAACTCTAAAGCTTCTTCTCATAAAATATAACCTGTAAATCAAAGACAGAAACAACTACACCTGGCGTAAAACCGGCGGGATAATGATATATACAACGAAACTTTTAGAGTTTAGACTCTATGAAAGCAGTAAAGATATTATGAATGTGTTAATGTAATCATGGTTTTCTATAGGTTTTTAAGAAAATTACAAATTTTGGAAACTGTACAAAATTGATTTTTTATAAATAATAAAAATTTGAATTTTCACAGGTCTGGAGACTTGACGCCGTCAGGACAAATCCTAACGCCGTCTCCAGACACTGTGAAAATTTCACATTCGTTTTCTTGGAAAAAATTTCTGCACGCAATTCTATTAGTTATTTCTTGTAGAAAATACTGCATAAAACCTGAGATTAATCATCACAATCATATGGCTCGAAACGGACACAAGACGTGAATTAATCTAAACAATTTATTTAATATGTTTGAAATGGTTCTTATAAACCAGATATTTTCCCCTACACTTATTCGATGCAAACTACCTTTGATTGTAATTAAGACGAGGTTAAAGACAAAATAAAGTATGATCACTTAATTCAAACAATCATATGGCTCGAAACGGACACAGGACGTGAATTAATCTAAACAATTTATTTAATATGTTTGAAATGGTTCTTATAAATCGGATATTTTCCCCTACACTTATTCGATGCAAACTACCTTTGATTGTAATTAAGACGAGGTTAAAGACAAAACAAAGTATGATCACATAATTCAAACATATAAAAACAAATGATAAAGAATTAAAACACATAAGAAACTCCTAAAATGCATTAAATTAAAGAATTAGGTTGCCTCCCAACAAGCGTTTTTGTTTATTTAATGAGTCTTGTAGCTAGACACGGAGTCACACGTCCCTACATAACTCCTCTTTCGTCTGCAAAAAGACATCTTCCCTTATGGTTGCGGAATCCTCATCGTTAAATTTTTTACCCCTCCATTGATTGAACTTTAACTCTTTCTCTTGATGAAACGTGATTCTTTCTTCCCATTCCAAAATTGGCTTACTTACGATGCTTATTGGGGTTATAGGGTCAATTTCATCTTTTTTCCTTTCTCCAAATTTGCAAAAGTACTCAGGGGTTTTTAAGAAATTAGTTTTGCTTTTACCAGATTTTAAAGTTATTGCCCCCTTATCAAACCTAATTTCGGCCTTGGCTGTTGTCAATAATGGCGTTCCTAGGATAAATGGCCTATTCCTATCCTCCTTAATGTCTAAGATTACGAAATCCACAGGATATAAAATCGGCAATCTCAATCAAAACATCATCGGCTATTCCTATGGGGTAAATACGAGATTAACTAGCTAAGGAGAGTCTAATGTCGGTCTCTACAAGATTTTCGTCGGTTAGCTTATTGTAGGTAGAGAGGGGCATCACGTTCACATCGGATCCTTGGTCGACTAAGGCATCTATGTATTTTAATCTTCCTACATTGCATGGTTTTATAAAGTTACCCTCATATCCTCTTTTTTGCTAATTATTTTCTTAAGCATTGCCTTGCGTATAGGTTCTACGGGAAGCGAATGGTAGGCTTCACACTCCATCTTACCTGATTGCATTGCAAGTAATGAGTCATTAAATCTTGGATTTCCTACAAGACCCTCTATTAACTGCTTATTGATTTTATGTTTAAGGCAAAACCTTACGGGTTGTGACCTAGGTGTCTCCACTAGTTCTCTTACTTTTTCTCCTGTGAGGTCTTTCTCGACACTCCTAACCGGCCCGTTACTGGTCATATTGTTAACTTCATCATCCCTATTAACTTCTTCTAGAGTTTTTGCCACAACTGATTTGTTAGGCTCAACAATGTTTTTACCGACCATCCCGTTATTTCCGACACTCTTTTCTTCCTTCATTCTAATGAGGGAGATAGAATTAACGTGCTTAGTGATGGGGTGTCTAGCTTCTTATCTAACTAGTACTTTTTCGGAGTTCTACTTGCTGTGAGTTCTTTAAGAAGTCTGAACATCTCTGCCATCCTGTTGTTGATTTCTTCTCGTTGTTTGAAGATAGCATTTTCAAACCTTTCCATTCTTTCTGTGTGTGCTGTCATGTAGTCTTGTACTCGAGCTTCAAAAATGGTTTCCAATGCTTGGGGTCGAGGTTCTGGATAAACACGTTTCTAAAAGGTGAAGGAATATTGCCTTGGTGGCATATTAAGGCTCCGTGGGTGTGGATCTAAGGAAACTGCTTCGACGTATACCTGAGGGAAGCGTATTGGGCTTGCTGTTTGTGGTCCTTTTAGTAAGAACTTAATTTGATCTTCCAGTTCAAGAAGTCATCGGTCAGGTGTCTTTGATGTATTTGGAGGCAATGAAATTGCCTTGATCTGTTTGACGAAGTCTCTTGAATCATTCCAGTCCTCATGGCCGTAAAGAGCGAGATTCTGTATGATTTACCAAGATTGCTCAGCGTTCTTATCATGGAGTTTGCCGCCGACGGCGTGGTCAATTTTTCGATTAAGATTGAAAGAGACATGATCATAGAAAATTTTGATTTGGAGCTAAAGATCGATGCCATGATGAGGGAATTTTTGGAGTAAGTCCTTGAAACGAGTCCATGCTTCAGAAAGAGATTCACCTTGATGCTGTTGGAACATCATGATGTCATTTCGGAGTTTTGCAGTCCTTCCTAGTGGAAAGAATTGAGCAAGGAAATGAGTAGTAAAATCCTCCTAGGTGGAGATGGATCATGCAAGAAGATATTCAAGCCAACTGCTAAAGAAAAATTGAAATAAACGCAGGCGCATCCTTTCCCTATTTGCAACATCAAGGTCAACTGAGTCTACTAGTTTTAGAAAATCCTTAAGATGTTGGTTTGGATCCTCGGACCAAAGTCCGTGGAATGAGCATCGGTTTTGCACCAACCGGATGGTGTCGGATCGCAGAGGCACCACATTGTTCCCATCGGGGAGCTCAATGGTGTTTCGATAGCCTTTGTGGCTAGGTCTGGAGTAGTCTTTAAGATTACGGATAGGATTTTTATCTCCCATGGAGGTCAACGAAAAGATTTACAAAAACAAAGAGAACGAAGAAAAAGAAAGCTAATAAATAGAAATTAAAATCTCACTTGATGGGAATCAAACGAGTAGACCTAAGCTAGATAAAGTTCGAAACCTAACTATTCCCTACGCAGCGGCGCCAAAAACTTGACGCGGTCATTGTAAACGCAATAGGTTTTACAACTCCCTGGGCAGAGTACCTAACCATTGTAGTGTAGTAAGGCAAGACTCGGGGGTTGTTATCGTTCTCTATGGGAATAGGGTGAGAAGGTTCAAACAAAATATAACACAGGTATAAGGGTTGAGAGAAGATTATTTTTGTATTTTTATATTTTATAAAAAGCAAGTAAAATTAAGGTTTTAAAGGTTGGATTTGGTTTTAACTAATTAAACTAATAATTAAATCTAAACTACTTTGGTGAAAACTATATGGTGAACAACGTATTTACTTAATCATGCACTACTCCTCAGTTTGCTTCTCCTGATCATATTGCTCCGTCACACTTGTGATGATCTGTGTAAGTATTTCCTAGGTCATGAACAGATTACACAAATCCGCTGTCTATGTAATATTTTGTTAAGGCAACACAGATGCAAGGTAGTATGAAAACTATTACAAGGCCCCTAAGAGTACATTACATGCATTAAAACACTTAAGAGGGATCAACCATATTAGGGGTAAGGTAGTATGAAGACTGTTACCGATGGTATCCTTTCTACACACTAGCGTTTCCTAGACGTCTGTGCCAATTTAATATCTTATGGCTAGTTTTCTAAAGCCTAACGCGCACATCCATCACAAGAAACAATATTAAAAGGATCTACAACCTAAGTTTCATGCAATCATAAGTAAATACTAATGGATCTATCCTAGCATATTAAAAGGAAGCGAATAACAAGAATCAATCACACAATACATAGACATATTGAATGATAACAGATAGAAGACTTCACTTCATTGAAACATAGGTTCAAGGTTGATACAATAGGGTTTTAATATCCCAAAAACACCCTAAAAGCTGCTATACTCGATTTAAAATAATTAGGGTTCGTCTCCCAAAAGTTACACCCTAAAACCTAAAAACGAGTCTGTATATATTGGAAATAGGTCGCGAAGGCGTCGCAGGTTTTCTGACGCCGTCGCTTCGCCGAATCTTCTAGGGTTTCTTTTGAGGCGGTTACGTTCTGACGCCATCATAAGTTTTCTGACGCCGTCTCTTGTATGATCTGATGGCGTCAATGGGAAATTTGCGACGCCGTCTTCAGGATCTGTGAGCAATTCTTGAAACCACTTCGGTGTAGAGTTGTAATCTTGCCCGTTTCTTTTCCAAATGAGCCCAAGTCATGTGTATTTTCTCCAAAAGCCATCCAAGTGCTAAAAATAAAAAAAGAACGATTCAGTACATAATTTGGGCATATTTGCACGATTTAGGGGGTTAAATAACCTCGAAAAAATGTATAAAATGACACCTCATCAGCCACCCGACACTCCGACTCCAAATTGAAAATCACTAAGGTGCTTAGACATTTCTTTACCCACGCATTTCATGGTAACCTTAGAAACCAACCGTCTCCATATAATGCCAACTGCAATAGGCCGAATTCTGTTATCTGGTTTAAGAAAAGGTGTGAGAGGAGCAGATGCAACAAACTCTGCCAAAATAGGCGGACACCTCCCCGCTAACCACAAATTAATGACTGAGGTGATTACCTTTTTTTGTAAATTTTTTAAAAATGAGGATAGTTTTTGTAATTTGACACATAGTGCGAGGGGGTATATCGTCAATACCCGATGGGCTATTTCGTAAATATCGGCGGGGTAAACGGGACGAACCGAGTCGGGTTGACCCGGCGCATTAAATGCACCTGGGTCGGGGCGGACCGGGATGAGTCGACCCGGTGCATTTAATGCACCCGAAATGCAAAAGGCAATCCCTGTATTTGTATAGATTTATAATTATTAGTTCTTTTTTCTACAACTACCAATATGCATTACTTTACATAGGAGGAAACATTTCGGTTTGATTTTTTGACCTTGATCATATGATCTTAATTTTACAAAGATGAAAACATTTTTTAGATTTGATCTCATTCTTTTTAACCTTGATTTCACCACATGAACTAAAAGTGTCTCGTTAGATATTAAAAACTTTCAAAAACTGTTTCAATATGCAAAGCAGTGTATATTCAGAGTATGTAGTGGTATGTATATTATTTGGGAGTTGATTTGCACACATTATGTTTTGATTTTCACACTCTTATGTACAGTCACTTAAAGCAGTGTATATTCAGAGTACAACAGTTTAATGCATATGATTGAGTGTCTCAATCTAAAAATGGAGTGTGCAAATCTTTTCTCATATTATTTACCTCGATTGAACATTATTATATGTGTTACACGGTGTTGTATCGTGTGTTCTGTGAGTCATATAAATTGGCAATTGATAAATTTAAATGAATTTATGAGAGACTTTTCTTTGCATAGTTTACGACAACAACTTAACCTAATGTGTTTGGGTTGGACAGTTGAATT
Organism: Tanacetum coccineum; assembly: GCA_026074375.1. NCBI lineage: Eukaryota > Viridiplantae > Streptophyta > Magnoliopsida > Asterales > Asteraceae > Tanacetum > Tanacetum coccineum. The sequence goes on from BQNB010113407.1 coordinate 10,685, forward strand.
GGTCAACCAATCAACCTGTTTAAAGTATTATTATTATTATTAATGACGTATAGTACGAATAACAGGCTTATCGGGTTTAATTCGTACTATACACATTTGGGCCCAGGCCCAACACGACAAAACATACGAGCTGTCACTAAGCTCAGAGATAAGCTGGTTGCGGCCCGGATGTTTCAAGATGCACGCAGATAAGATACTTCCGCAACACACATGCAGAAGGCGATCTATGTCCGCAACATGTATTACTGCAGATCCTTGCCCGACAAGGGTCCCACTCTGGCCACTAACAATCATAAGCGAAATACTAGGAAAACCTAGTATTTGGCTCACCTATAAAAGGGGGTCTCTGACATTCCAAAAAGGTATGATTTTCTTACTCATATTTACACACATATACTCTGACATCCCTGACAACATGGTTTCTTACTCTCACGCTGGAGCTTAATCGTGGGGTCCGTCCCCACGGTAAGGCTAACAGTTTACTTTCATTTGTGCAGGAAATCATCTCATTACTTGGTTTAGTACAAGATCCAACCCATCAGTAACATATTGGCCCAATCCAATAAGCATCCTAAATCCATCTTATACCCCATCACACTTTTTGTACTAATAAGTTGGCACCATCCGTAGGACCCAGTACACAACTACGTTCCTAAAAGTACTCAACATGAGGACACGTTCAGGCCTCTCTCCTACCGCACCCATGTCCGTCGTGCGGAACATGGCAGGACAGGAAAAAGAAATATCACAAGGAAATCTGAATGGGTCTGCGTCTGACGCAACCCTTAGGAAATATTGTGATAAGCATTACAACCAGTTGTTGCCAATCCTAGCTAAGAAAATGTACCAAGAGAATGTACAACAAGAAAAGCTCAAGGCATTGAAAGCCCGTCTTAACTTCGAAGAGGTCTCGCAGCACTCTGAGTCAAGGACACCGAGCAGAAGAAGGGACCTCAGAAAAAGGCTCGGATCTAGACGTATCCGCAACGTGTCCGGAAGTCCTGAACTAAGGCGCGGCCGATCCGAGTCACCAAGAAAGAGAGATCCGAAAAGAAAAATGGTGTTCAAAAGGCTATAGAAAGGTGTATTCCATAGGCTAGGAGACAAGGGGAAGACTATATCCGCATACTCGAGTGACTCAAGGCGTCAGTCATACCACAACAGTCACAGAGATACTGAAAGTTGTTACTAAAGTTCCCACTCAAGAGGAACAGAATTTGCTCCTGAGAAACACCATAACAAAAGAGCATCCTCACGCAGGACGGATTACTATCAGAAAGTGAAGGAAGTGCAGGAGGACACTAGAAGTCACGATCAAAAAAGCAAAGGTCAAGAATTGAGGATGACGATTTATCCCAACCATGGGTATGCGAGGAAACTGATCTGTTCACTCCCCGTATCCGCTATCTTGATCTCCTAAAGAGGACCCGTATGCCAAGTCACGTCAAAACATATGACGGAAGCGGGGACCCAGAAGATCACCTCAAGATCTTTTAGGCAGCAGCAAAAGTGGAACCTTGGGCAATGCCAACATGGTGCCACATGTTCAATTCCACACTTACTGGATCCGATAGGGTATGGTTCAACGACCTCCCTCTAGAATCCGTAGATAGCTACGATGACTTGCAAGAGGCATTTCTGGCAAATTTCCTTTAGCAGAAAAAATGCATCAAAGATCCTGTGGAAATTCACCATATCAAGCAGAGAAAAAGAGAGTCTACAGAGGATTTCGTGCGTAGGTTCAAGATTGAAAGTAGAGACGTGAAAGGGGCACCGAAAGTCATGAGAATCTCAAGGTTCATGCATGGACTTACAAACCCTGAAATGATCAAACGTTTGCATGACAAAATCCTGAAGTCAGTAGACGAGATGATGAAGATAACCACATATTTCCTCAGGGGGAGTTGGCAGCTGGTAACTAAGAGCAGAAGAAGTCACTTCTGTCATGAAACAACAGGAGGCCGGACATAAACAAAATTTAAAAAAGGAGGTTTAAAAAATCAGCACAGGTCAGAGCAAAGACAAAACAAATTTACTCTTTTCTCAAAATCTCCAAAAGAGATTATGGCCTTGGAAAAAGGAAAATTTAAAACTCCACCTCCAATGACGATTCCAGTCAAAAAAAGAAACAACAATAAATTTTGTGAGTTTCACGGAGAAGCGGGGCACAACACCGACGAATGCATGCACTTGAAAAGGCAATTAGAAGAATTGCTGAAAAATGGAAAGTTGTCGCATGTAATCAAAGAGCTAAAGCAAAACAGTGGCAAGGATTAGCAAAAAACAAACAAGAAATGGGAAACATCCAACAAGGATAATGCCTTAGCAATACTAATGGTACAGCCGTGGCAGAGGGTGGCTAGACAAAGAATTACTAAAAGTTTTTCTCCCGATCCAGAAATCTCATTTCCCCCTCTAGAAGAAGAAAAAGGAACTGAAGGACCAATGATCATTGAAGCAGAAATTAGAGGCCACTTTATACACCGTATGTACGTGGATGGTGGGTCATCCTCGGAAATACCATACGAACATTGCTTCAACATACTCTGTTCGGAAATAAAAAATTAAATGGTTCCGGCCACGACCCCCTTAATAGGGTTTAGTGGCAAAATCATATAGCCGTTGGGGGCAAATATCACTACTGGTGAAAATTGGAGATGAGGAACATTCAACCTCGGCTTGGATGAACTTTGTGATAGTAAGATTATCATTTCCATACAACGGAATCATTGGAAGACCAGGAGTTAGGAAAATACAAGCAGTTCCATCAACAACTCACGGAATGCTAAAATTTCCTGTACCAGGAGGAATACTCACGCTAAAAAGTAGTAAGATCATCCCAATCAAGTGTGCAGCAGTCTCAGGACCAGAGGGACAACCTCCAACCATCTATCAAGCCATAGAAGAAAGAATCAAGGTAGCAATAAACCCGGAATACCCAGAACAAACAATAATGATTGGGTCTACTCTTACAGAGGAAGGCCGGAACAAGCTATGCGACTTACTCCAACGTAACCTAGATGTGTTCGCTTGGAAGCCCGCGGATATGACTGGCGTCCCAAGGCATATAGCGGAACATCGTTTGAACTTACGGAAAGGATGCCCTCCGGTCAGGCAAGAAGTCAAGAAGCGGATGAGAACCAGGCCATACAAGAAGAAGTTGAAAAACTCATTGATGCTGGTATCATGAAAGAGGTCCACTACCACAGTTGGTTATCTAATCCGGTAATGGTAAAAAAGCACGATGGTAGCTGGAGGATGTGTGTAGATTTTAAAGACCTGAACAAAGCATGTCTGAAAGACGGATATCCGCTACCAGAAATATACTGGAAAGTGGAATCCCTTTGCGGATTTCCCTTTAAAGGCTTTCTGGATGCATACAAGGGTTACCACCAAATAAAAACGGCAAAAGAAGATGAAGAGAAGACAACGTTCATCACAAACCAAGGAATATTTTGCTACTCCAAGATGCCTTTCGGTCTGAGAAATGTTGGGGCAACATACCAGCGGCTGGTGGACAAAGCATTCCATAAGCAAGTTGGCAGGAATCTTGAGGTATATGTGGACGATCTAGTCATTAAAAGCCGTACGAAAGACGAAATCATTAGAGACACCGAAGAAACATTCAAAACCCTGAGGGAAATCAACATAAAGCTGGATCTAAAAATGTACCTTAGGGGTAGAAGAAGGGATGTTCATAGGATACAAATTCAATACCAAAGGAATAAAGGTATGTTCGGATAAAGTAGACGCTGTTTAAGTCTTCCATCTCCGAAATGTTTGAAAGACGTGCAAAAGTTGAATGGAAAGCTTGAACAGGTTTTTAGCCAAGTCAGCTGAGAAGTCATTACCGTTCTTCAAAACTTTGAAAAAGTGCACAAAAAAGAGTGACTTTCACCGGACCGGGGAAGCCGAGTCTGCGTTCAAACAAATGAAGCAGCTCATAGTAAAACTTCCTACGCTCACCGCACCAGAAGAAAAGGAAGAGCTCATTGTCTATCTGGCAGCAACAAAAGAAGCCGTAAGTGCAGTCTTAATGAGTGAAAGAGAAGCTAAGCAAATGGAAAAAATTAGTTTTGGCACTGGTACACGCCAGCAAGCGTCTGAAATGATACTTCCAGGCACACCCAATTATAGTGATCACGGACCAACCCATAAAGCAAGTATTGTCAAGACCAGAAGTGGCAGGAAGGCTACAAAAATAGAGTATAGAGTTAGGAGAATATGCCATACATTATAGACCAATAGTATCCGTTAAGGGACAAATCTTAGCAGACTTCATAGTCGAACGTCCGGAAGAGGATTCTCCGGACACTCCCATGGAGGTCGAAGAAGAACTTTCAGAACCATAGATTTTATTTACGGATGGATCGTCCTGCGCGGACGGCTCTGGAGCAGGACTGATACTTACAAATCCAAAAGGAGCAGAATTCACCTATGCTCTGAGATTCAGGTTCGAGGCAACCTACAATGAGGCTGAATACAAAGCTTTGATTGCAGGACTAAAGATAACGGAAGAGATGGGTGTAAAAAAACTATAGGCAAATATGGATTCCAGATTAGTGGCTAACCAAGTCAACGGGACATACATAGCAAAGGAAGCAGACATGATTTGGTACCTGGAAAGGGTAAGGACACTCACCAACAGCTTCAGAATGTTCTCAATCAAACAAGTTCCCAGAAGTGAAAACAAAAAAGCCGATGCACTAAGCAAAATAACATCCACTAGCTTTGCGCACCTAAGCAAACAAGTGCTGGTTGAAGAACTTAAAGAGAAGTAAATAAATGAGTTGGAAGTAATGGCAGTAGTAGAAGAGGAGGGGGTAAATGGATGACCCCGATTTATAAGTACCTTACAGAAGAAACTTTCCTAGCAGAGGTAAGTAAGGCAAGAGCGGTGCGACGCAAATCACAGCGGTTCACCGTGATCAATGGGGTCATGTACAAGTAATCTTTTCTCGGACCATGGCTACGGTGCCTCAGGCCATTTCAAGCAAATTATGTTCTAAGAGAGATACACGAAGGATTTTGTAGCATGCATCCAGGCACAAGATCCGTAGTGGCTAAAGCTTTGCGAACTGGATACTATTGGCCTACAATGCACAAGGATGCAAGGGCATTGATAAGGTCATGCCAAGACTACCAGGTTCACCGACCTGTCCCAAGAAATTCATAGCAAAAGCTAACCTCAATCACGTCCCCATGGCCATTCTACAAATGGGAAATTGATATAGCCGGACCTTTTTCGGAAGGTCCTGGTAAAGTCAAATTCTTGATAGTAGCCATTGATTACTTCACAAAGTGGATTGAAGCAAAACCAGTGGCAACCATAACGGGCAACCAAGTCAAAAAATTTGTGTGGGATAATATAGTTTGCAGATTTGGACTCCTAGGAGAAATAATCTCTGATAACAGAAAACAGTTTCGGGATAACCCATTCAAAGATTGGTGCAAAAAGTTATGTATCCGCCAACGTTTTGCCTCCGTAAAACACCCGCAAGCAAATGGGCTAGTAGAAAGGGAAAACCGAAGCTTAGGAGAAGGAATTAAAGCAAGGCTAGACGCAAGAAACAAGAATTGGATGGAAGAAATCTCTCATGTTCTATGGGCACATCGCACTATGATCAAATCCAGCAACGGGGACACTCCTTTTTCACTAACGTATGGAACAAAAGTAGTTATCCCAATAGAAATTGGCATGCCTACACCAAGGACAGCAGAAGTGAATATGGTGCAAAATGATGAAGCTTTGGAAATTAATCTGGACCTCTTGGAAGAAAGAAGAGAACATGCAGCGATCCGTGAGGCAAGCAAAGAAAAAATGGAAAAATACTACAACTCAAAGGTCCGCAACACAAGCTTCAAGCCAGGAGAACTCGTGTACTGTAGCAATGATGCAAGCCATGCGGAAGAAGTAGGAAAGCTAGGCCCCAAATGGGAAGGACCATACGAAGTAACAGAAGTATTAGGCAAAGGCACGTACAAGTTAAGAGACCGCGATGGAAAGCAACTTCCGCGAACATGGAATGTCCGCAATCTTAAGAAATGTTATGTTTATGAAATGTAAACACCTCACCCATGCGGATTCCGCAGTGGGAGGACTGCACTTTAATTTATCTTATCTTTTGTAATGTTTTTTGAAATTTTAATGAAAAAGTGAAGATTAGCTACCTTCACAAGTTTATCTTAAAAATGTTCCTTTTTTACTTTGTAAAGTGATTTATGTATGTAAATAAGACGCGCACGCAACAGGGCATGACCCAATAAATGTTATTCCGTATAACAAAAGGATGAGTAACCTAATAATTCACTCAACATACAAAATAGGTATTGCAAGCCCGGTAGCGGAAGAATAACCCGCAAGTATTCAAACAAGACTATCACTTTAAAGAAACATATCACTAACGATATCAAAAGATAGCAGTAATAGCATTTAAACAGTGGAAATGTTAAAGTGTTGCCAAATTCACCAAAGTACAAGAACCGATGTGTTGGTAGAAATATTACGA
>BQNB010113408.1:5887-21945 GCA_026074375.1 Tanacetum coccineum
TTCCACAAAACGTATTTATCACAAAGAACCAAGCTAATAATCATAATAACTAAGTAAAATCTTACTTCATCTTACTATAAAACAGACATCATCTTATACCAAATTTTAAGCCAAAAAGTCAAAGATACCTCGTTAGCCACCCAGGGCAATCCGCCGGCAAGTATAACCACCATCAAAGAATTGAAACCCACACCTCTTCATCAACACTACTCCGGAAGGCAACTCAACCTGAATTTCGGGACGAAATTCTTTTAACACGGGGAGACTGTAACAATCTGCATTTTCACGTCATTTTACGTCAATAAATATTCAATTATTTATTTTAAACTTTTGTGCGTTTACTTTTAATTTTCAACGTTTAGTTAAATCACGTAAACTAAAAATTAACATTCAACGTAAACGGACATCAAACAAGTAAAAGTTTACGTCAAGTAAGTGTTATATTATTTTTACGAAGTTAACTATTAACCTTGCATATTTTATTTTTATACGTTACGTAAAACGTTTACGTTTCGCAATAAATTGCATTTTTGCCTACATGTAAACCTTTATACCTATCTATACTTCAACAAATACCCATAATTATACCCAATACCCAAAATTTATAAAATTCTACATCAAGACCACTTTATGGCCGATTGTAAATGTATTACATACATAAACCATACCAAGTTAGTTTACTTATATCTAAACTATGTGCTCAAACCTCCTAGCAACTAATCACTTCCATCACTTCCTTACAAACTCTTACATAAAGCAAAACCTCCTAGCTAATCCCACCCAAAACCATGCCTCATATTCCCCTAAACCATGGTTTGGTGTTAATGGTTTCCTAGATATTTTAAGTATAAATAGGATCATATTCCAAGACTTCACTCTTAACATTTTCACTAGCAAAAATCACAAGTAAACTTCTCTCTAAAACCATCCATAACCTACGGCTCAATTTGGTGACCAAGAAAAATTCATAGCTTCCAAATCTATAATATTACAAGTATACAAAGTTGATTTAGGGTTTAATCTAAAGTTTTCCAAGAAAGGGTTTCAATTATAAGTAAGGGTTTTCAAGATCTAAGTTAAGGTTTCATTATTCAAGAAGTTATGATTTATATGATTTATTGTACTATTCAATTAGAACTTTTTATTATATACTATAAAAAAGAATAATTTCAACTCAGTTGTTTGATCCTGTCTCCTATTGGTATCAGAGCCATTTTCAAGTCTAAGTATGGATTTATCATTTCTAAAAGTAATAAATTATACTGTTAATATAATGCTAAAACAATGGATACGTTTTATATTACATGAATAATATGTCTGCGTTGGTAAGTCCTGTCGATCACATCCGTTGGATTAGCCGCAACAAAGAGCGTAAGACGGCCAGACCCGGAAGATATGGGGATGTTCCCGTAGAAATATTTATTCAGGTAACAGAAAAACTTTACTAGTGTTTTACATTTATATTATCAAGATAATTTGTTATGAATAGAATTGCTAAATTATTACTCAACTGAAAGAATGGTTCCTCTTCTGATATTGAAGAAGAACATGATCACACTAATTCTGTTGAAATTATGATTTCAAAAGATAAATATAAAACAGGGTTTAATGTACCTTTTGGTCATTATGAATGGAATGTAATGCCATTTGGTCTTAAGAATGCTCCATCAGAATTTCAAAATATCATGAATGATATAATAAATCCTATAAGCAGTTTTGCAATAGTCTATATTGATGATGTATTAATATTTTCTAAAAATATAGATCAACACTTTAAACATTTAAATATATTTTATGATATCATATTCTAAAATGGTTTAGCCGTTTCACCAACTAAAATAAGTCTGGGGATGTTCCCGTAGAAATATTTATTCAGGTAACAGAAAAACTTTACTAGTGTTTTACATTTATATTATCAAGATAATTTGTTATGAATATAATTGCTAAATTATTACTCAACCGAAAGAATGGTTCCTCTTCTGATATTGAAGAAGAACATGATCACACTAATTCTGTTGAAATTAATAAACTATCAAGAACATACAATAAGATTTATATCTTCTATATTTATTTTCTTTTATTAAACCTTTTGAACTAGTATTAGGTAATTTTAATGGTTCATAATCATATTGTTCACAAAAATTTCCTAATTCTTTTTTATTTATTCCTTCTTTCTTAATTTGATATTTTAGTTTTAATTCAGAACATATACTTAATCCTTCTTGATTAATAAAACTAATAATTTCCCCATATGTTATATCCTTATAAGGAATTAACCCTTTATAATGATAATAAAAGTGATTCTACGTATAATTATACTCCTTCAGAAGTAGAAAATTATGAACAATTAAAATGAGTAGTTATTCTCAAAAAAATAAAAAGGAAATAGAGTGGTATACAACTACTATAATAAGAAATAAAGAGAATATAGATAGACTAAGACATGAATTACTAACAGGAAATTATGTAATAAACTATCAAGAAGTATTTCTTTTCCAAAAATATTTGTAGAAAGTAAAAAGAAACATATAAAATATTTGGTAAATGAAATAGAAGATATAAGAATAAACAACCAATTACAAGATAATTATGTAAAAAATAAAGTTATGAATTTAGAAGAAAAATTTAAAAAGAATGTATGTGCTACTACACCAAATGCTTTTTGGAAAAGAAAACAGCATATAATTGAATTACCTTACATTAAAAACTTTAATGAAAAAGATATTCCAACTAAATCAAAGTCTATACATATGTCTCAAGAGCTTGAAGCTCACTGTAAAAAAGAAATACAAGAACTATTAGAAAAGAAACTAATAAGATCTTCAAAGTCTCTCTGGTCTTGCTCGGCCTTTTATGTTATGAATCAAGCTGAAATAGAAAGAGGAGCACCAAGATTAGTTATTAATTATAAACCATTAAATAATGTATTAGAGTGGATTAGATATCCTATACCTAATAAAAGAGATTTATTAAAGAAATTATATGATTCAAAAATATTTTCTAAATTCGATATGAAGTCAGGTTTCTGGAAAATACAAATAGACGAAAAAGATAAATATAAAACAGGGTTTAATGTACCTTTTGGTCATTATGAATGGAATGTAATGCCATTTGGTCTTAAGAATGCTCCATCAGAATTTCAAAATATTATGAATGATATAATAAATCCTATAACCAGTTTTGCAATAGTCTATATTGATGATGTATTAATATTTTCTAAAAATATAGATCAACACTTTAAACATTTAAATATATTTTATGATATCATATTCAAAAATGGTTTAGCCGTTTCACCAACTAAAATAAGTCTTTTCAAAACAGAAATAAGATTTTTAGGTCATGATATAATTCAATGAACTATGAAACCAATAAGAAGAAGTTTAGAATTTACCAGTAAGTTTCCTGATGAAATAAAATATAAAAAACAATTACAAAGATTTTTAGGATGTTTAAATTATATTCATGATTTTTTCAAAGATTTGGGAAGTCTTTGTAAACCCCTATACAATAGATTAAAAAAAAATCTTGAACCATGGACAGAGAAACATACTAAGATAATTAAAGAAATAAAAGGTAAGATTAAAGAATTACCATGTTTAAATATACCTCACCCAGAAGCATATCTTATAGTAGAAACAGATGCTAGTGATATAGGATATGGAGGAATACTTAAGCAAAGATTAAAAGATAGTAAAACAGAATCATTAGTTAGATTTTACTCAGGATCATTGAATGATACTCAAAAGAACTATTCTACTGTTAAAAAAGAAATTTTAAGTATTGTTTTAAATATTAAAAAGTTTGAGGATGATCTTTATATGAAACCTTTTTTTATTAAGAATTGATTGTCTTTCGGCAAAATCTATTATTGAAAAAGATGTCAAAAATTTAATTTCTAAACAGATTTTTGCCAGATGGCAGGCTTTATTAAGCAATTTTGATTTTAAAATCGAACATATTAAAAGAGAAAACAATCATATACCAGATTTCTTATCAAGAGAATTTTTACAGGGATGAGTTCAGATAAAAAGATAGTTTTACCTAAACCAAGACTACCTACTCCATTTGTACCAAAATTACCATCTCCCTCATCTCCAATAACCCAAACTCAAAACAGATTTATTAGTCTTACACCATATCCACCTACAACCAGCCCAATAGCCAGACCTACATATTCAACATTAGCCCATATGCAAGGTATATCTCAAGATTTAAACAGATTACCTACTCCAACTTCACCAGTAAATATTCCTAGATCTCCTTCAATGAACCCAGAATTCCAAGTCAATCCAAATAAACATGTTATAAAGATTTTAGAGCCAATTGAAGAGCAAAAGCTTCATCAGAGTTTTAATACCTTAATGGAATATTTGTATCCTCAGGGTACCAATTTTTATACAAATGATTATCAAATCAGAGAGTATTATGAAGCTATTCTTATTGATAGCAAATCAATTCAGATTCGGCATAACTACAATAAAGAAGACCTAACAAAAATTGATTTTAGCAAAGTAAATTTTTTTAAAGTCTTATCACCTGAAGATTGGAATAACAGACCCTTTACTAATAAAGTTTTATCTTGTTATCAAAATTATCCGGGTTATAATTATTATGATTACATTGAAGCTTGGAATAAGGCATTTTTATACAAAGCTCATTTTCATACTTGGTTTTTCCATTTTTCAGAAGATTTTTCATTAAAATATTCAAAATGGTTTGTTAAATGGTATAGTTATATGGGATCTCTCCCAGAAACTTTTCCTCAGTCAGTTTTAGCAGGATATAATCAATATAAAGTCTTATTTAAACAAGATGGTATCCCTTCATTTGAATACACTTCACAATTTTCTGCTACCTTCAAACTCCCATGGATATTGTCATTTACTCATAAAAAGAAAGAAGCTGAAGGTACTGCACCACCATTATTAATTAGACAATTCAGTGCTAAGTGGTGGAAAGTTATTAAAGAAAGTCATGCAGACAAACCAGCAGTAGACAGATATCATAAGAGTCTTATGCCAAGAACTACATCAGTTTCAGTTTCTCCAAGTTCATCAGGATCAACAATGACTAATAAAGAAATTGCTCAACGAATTAAAGATTATTCAAATAATGAAGCCTTATTAGAAAAGTTTATAAATGAAATTAGGGGATCACCTACCCCAAGTGAAAACCTTTTTCAAGATTCTCAAGACCCGTATGAAGATGAAAACTTTTTAGATATGTAATGAAGACAGCTTAGCATAGTTCTAGAAGAAGTATTATTCAAGACGTAAGCAATGACGATAGAAGAAAGAATTATTAAAGATAGTGGCGACAAAAGAAAGCATTATTAAAGACAACTGTGAGCAGCATTATTAAAGAAGATTGATAATTGAAGACAGGTGTGCTACTTTATTAAAGATAGATTGAAGACAGATGTATTACATTATTGAAGACCTTTTGACTGACATTTGCCGGTTACCCAAGAAGTATATCGTTTCAAAAATACTATAAAAGAAAAGAAAGATGAGAAGAGAAGGCATCCTCCATTTTTATGAAGAAAAACCCTTCACTAAAACTATCCACAACCAGATGTTCAAAGACTCTAGATTTTCAAGTTATTATATCTCCATTATCATTAGATCAGACGTTAGAAAAGATTTCTACTCAAGATTGTAATACTTCAGATTCTATTTGTATTAAAGATTTTAAAGGTATAAATTTATAACAGATTTCTATATTCAGTCTTTCCTTTATGAATTTCTTAAACTTTTTATTAATCATTACAAATTTGATTTTTACAATAGAAGTTATGATTTATATGATTTATTGTACTATTCAATTAGAACTTTTTATTATATACTATAAAAAAGAATAATTTCAACTCAGTTGTTTGATCCTGTCTCCTATTGGTATCAGAGCCATTTTCAAGTCTAAGTATTGATTTATCATTTCTAAAAGTAATAAATTATACTGTTAATATAATGCTAAAACAATGGATAAGTTTTATATTACATGAATAATATGTCTGCGTTGGTAAGTCATGTCGATCACATCCGTTGGATTAGCCGCAACAAAGAGCGTAAGACGGCCGGACCCGGAAGATATGGGGATGTTCCCGTAGAAATATTTATTCAGGTAACAGAAAAACTTTACTAGTGTTTTACATTTATATTATAGAGATAATTTGTTATGAATAGAATTGCTAAATTATTACTCAACCGAAAGAATGGTTCCTCTTCTGATATTGAAGAAGAACATGATCACACTAATTCTGTTGAAATTATGATTTCAAATATTGAAAACAGGTTACAAAATTGGAGTATTCCCAAACAAGATGTCAAAACTATTTATACAGTTGGATCTTTTGAATTTTTTCAAAGTTATTCCATAAATACTACTGAAAAAACTTTACCTTTATTACAAGATCATCAAAGTATAAAATTATTTTCTGCAAAAGCTATTAAAGAACATAGAAAGAGAAACAAATTCTTACATATAGGATTAGTACAGATAGCTATAAAACCTTTAACTAGACTAGGAATTAATGCCCCTATTTGCATGATATTAAGAGATGCTAGATTACTTAAGTTTGATCAATCATTATTAGCTTTAGCTTAATCGAATATATGCAATGGTCCCATATATTTTAATTGTTATCCCAATTTTACAATAGCATTAAATGATCCAAATATTCTAGATGTATTAACATTAGATATAAAAACTAAGAATATAGAGATAAAAGAAGGTTCAGACCCTTTAGTAGTTATTTATAGAGTATATTATAAGACTATGACTACTACGGTAGATCCACGTTCTAAGATAGATATTACTAAAGATGAAACTGTTATTTTTGAAGCTAATTTAGAAAATTCTTCAATATGTACCCCAAAAAGATTAAAATGGAATGAAATAACTAGAAATCAAACTTGGAATTTAGAAGAGTTAGTTAAGATAAAACCTTTAAAATTAAATAAAGATATAGCCAACATATTAGAAATCTCAGATGGAAATATAGAAATATCTTTTGGTAATAAAATAGGAGAATCATCTAGACACTCTACATATGCTCCTTCAAATCTATTAAGTGAAGAAGAAAAGGTTTATTTAAGAAGAGCTCAATCTTTAAAAATGAAAGGTGTAGATTTTAATAGTTCTATCCCTAAAACTTTATATGAAGAAGATAATAAAAGTGATTCTACGTATAATTATGCTCCTTCAGAAATAAGAACAATTGAACAATTAAAATGAGTAGTTATTTCTCGAAAAATTAATTAAAAAGGAAATAGAGTGGTATACAAACTACTTTAATAAGAAAATTAAAGAGGAATTTAGATTGTACTAGACATGAATTACTAAACAGGAAATTATGTAATTAAACTATCAAGTACTTTAACAATAAAAATGTATAGCATTTACAAAGACATAATTGTTATTTAAACGAAGATTAAAAAACATCAAAAGGCACAAATTCTATTTAAATAGGATCAAAAACTCATACCAATATGAAATATTTAAAAGAAGTAAAATATATAATGATTATAAATAAAAGAATACATTGAGCTTGTATCTTTCAAAATTTTATTGAAGAAGATAAATTGATTCATGAAATCGAATAGACTTGGTTCGTTATTTGATATAAATATAATTTACCATTTTTTGCTGGTTTCAATTATATTGTATTGAAAACAAAATGGATGTTCTAATGTTAATCATTCAAGGACGACAAACTTAAACAAAACTATATCTAGATTTAGAATAACTAAAGGAAAAAATAAACAAGTATTACAACCACCCGTATACTATATATTAATAACAAGGAATTTGTGAAATAAAAATTTATCCTAAAGATAATGAATAATAGAAAAAATGTTTATTCCACTAATAAATATATTCAAAATAATTATAGCAAAGGGAGATATAACCAAATAGGAACAAAACATGTTAAAAATACAGAATGGAAAAATTGTAATTAAAAGCTAGTACATTCAAAGGATAATCACTGTACTAAAATATAGAAGAAAACACCCATGTTCTAACATATAATATTAAAAACAACTTTAAACCATAGGGTAGACAATGTCTAACATATATTTACTGGAAAATTGAGAATCTACAATTACACTTATCAAATATTAATGAAAAGAAAAGTTAGCTCAGAGGAGGTTAATTCAGTTTTGAAAAATCAGTTAAAGAAGTTGAAATTCAGGACATTAAAACCAACAATTTAAAGAAAGTGAAATAAATAAAATGAGATTTACATCAAAAAATACTTTTACCCCTAGACCAGACGCAAGAAATTATTATATTAGACCAACTTTACCAGATATGCAATACGAAGAAACTACTAAACAAAGATCTCTATATGATGGTTTGTCAATATATGAATGGAATTTAGAGATCTTTTTGACAAACCATTCATATATTGACAAACCATCATATAGAGATCTTTGTTTAGTAGTTTCTTCGTATTGCATATCTGATAAAGTTGGTCTAATATAATAATTTCTTGCGTCTGGTCTAGGGGTAAAAGTATTTTTTTGATGTAAATCTCAATTTATTTATTTGATTTTCTTTAAATTGGTTTTCAATGTCTGGAATTTCATCTTCTTTAAACTGATTTTCAATATCTGAAATATCCTCCTCTGAGCTACTTTCTTCATTAATATTTGATATGTGTAATTTAGATAATTTATTCTCAATTTCCTGTAATATATGGTTATCTTGTCTTCCTAGGTTTATAGGTGTTTTAATATTATATGGTATGAACATGGGTGTTTCTTCTATATTTATACTTTGATTATCTTGTGAAGTACTAGCTTCTGAATTACAATTTTCCATTCTGTTTAACTGTTGTCCTATTGTGTTTAGTATCTCATTTGTATAATTATTTTGATATATTATTGTGGATAAACATTTTTTCTGTTCTTCATTATCTTTAGATAAATTTATTCCAATAAATTCCTTGTTTATTAATATATTAGTTTCTGGTGGATGTATACTTGTTATTTTTTCTTTAGTTTCTAAATCTATATATGTTTTGTTTATGTTTGTCGTCTCTTGTATATGATTATCATTAGGAAAATCCATTTTGTTTTCAATACAATATACTTGAAACCATGCAAAAAATGGTATATTTTCTTTATGTTCAAATACGAACATAGTCCATTCGATTTCATGAATCAATTTTTCTTCTTCAATAAAATTTGAAAGATACCAGCTCAATGTATTTTTATTATAATCATTATATCTTTCTTCTTTTAAATATTTCATATCTGGTTTAGGTTTTGTTTCTATTTAATGAATTTGTCTTTTGATGTTTTTTAATCTTCGTTGTAAATTACAATTATGTCTTTGTAATGCTATACATCTTATTGTATGTTCTTGATAGTTTATTACATAATCACCTGTTAGTAATTCATGTCTTAGTCTATCTATATTCTCTTTATTTCTTATTATAGTAGTTGTATACCACTCTATTTCCTTTTTAATTTTTCGAGAATAACTACTCATTTTAATTGTTCATAATTTTCTACTTCTGAAGGAGTATAATTATACGTAGAATCACTTTTATTATCTTCTTCATATAAAGTTTTAGGGATAGAACTATTAAAATCTACACCTTTCATTTTTAAAGATTGAGCTCTTCTTAAATAAACCTTTTCTTCTTCACTTAATAGATTTGAAGGAGCATATGTAGAGTGTCTAGATGATTCTCCTATTTTATTACCAAAAGATATTTCTATATTTCCATCTGAGATTTCTAATATGTTGGCTATATCTTTATTTAATTTTAAAGGTTTTATCTTAACTAACTCTTCTAAATTCCAAGTTTGATTTCTAGTTTAATTTCCATTTCCCATTTTTAATTTTTTGGGTACATATTGAAGGAATTTTCTAAAAATTTGCTTTCAAATATAAACAGTTTTCTCTTTAGTATTATCTATTCTTGAACGTGGATTCTTACCGTAGTTGTCATATAGTTCTTATAATTATTCTCATAAATAACGTTTCTAAAGGGTCTGAACCTTCTTTTATCTCTATATTCTTAGTTTTTATTCTAATGGTTAATCATCTAGATATTTGGATTCTTTAAATACTATTGTTAATTGGGATAACAATTAAAATTTATGGGACCATTGCATATATTCGAATTAAGCTAAAGCTAATAATGATTGATCCAACTTTAGTAATATTTGCATCTCTTAATATCATGAAATATTGGGGTCATTAATTTCCGTAGTCTAGTTAAAGGTTTGATAGTATCTGTACTAATCTATTATGTAAGAATTTGTTTTCTTTTCTTGTTCTTTAATAGGCTTTTTTTGCAGAAAATAATTTTATTCTTTGATGATTTGTAATAAAGGTAAAGTTTTTTCAGTTAGTATTTTATGGAATAACTTTGAAAAAATTCAATAGTATCCCATCTGTATAAATGTTTTGTATCTTGTTTGGGAATACTTCAATTTTGTAACCTGTTTTCAATATTTGAAATCATAATTTCAACAGAATTAGTGTGATCATGTTCTTCTTCAATATCAAAAGAGGAACCATTCTTTCGGTTGAGTAATAATTTAGCAAATTATATTCATAACAAAATTTATCTTGTAATATAATATGTAAATCACTAGTAAAAGTTTTTTGTTACCTGATAATATTTCTAGGGAACATCCCCAATATCTTCCGGGTACGGCCGTCTTTGGGTTCTTACGCTCTTTGTTGCGGGTAATCCAAGGTTTGTGATCCCGAATAAAGTCTTAACAAGCAGATTATTATTCATTGTTATATAAAACCTTATCCATGGTTTTAGCATTAATATTCAAAAGTATAATTTATTACTTTTTAGAAATGATTAAATCCTTAATTAGAGTATGTGAAAATGGCTTTGATTCCAATAGGTGGACTGGGATAAAAACAACTGAGTTGAAATTATTCTTTTTTATGTATTTTTATAATATAAAAAGTTCTAATTGAATAGTACAATAAATCATATAAATCATAACTTTATTGTTTATAAAAATCAATTTTGTAGAAGATTTACTAAAAAGTTAATGAAATTCTTAAGGGAAAGACTGAAATGACCAAATATAGAAATACTGTTATAAATTTTCATTTACTTTAAAATCTTTAAATACAAATAGAATCTGAGAGGTATTACAATTTCGGAGTAGAAAATCTTTTTAACGTTATGATTTCTAATGATAATGGAGATATAATAACTTGAAAATCTAAAGTCTTTGAACATCTGGTTGTGGATAGTTTTAGTGAAGGGTTTTTCTTCATAAAAATGGAGGATGCCTTCTCTTCTCATCTTTCTTTTCTTTTATAGTATTCTTGAAAACGGATATAACTTCTTGGGTAACGGCCCCCTAATCATATGTCATGTCAATAGGTCACTTCATAATGTTATTTTCATCTGTTCTCAATCTATCTTTAATAAAGTAGTCACACCTTGTCTTCAATTATCAATCTTTTTAATAATGCTGCTCACAGGTTGTCTTTAATAAATGCTTTCTTTTGGTCGCAACTTTCTTTATTAATTTCTTTTCTTTCTAATTGGTTCATTGCTTACGTCTTGAATAATACTTCTTCTAGAACTATGCTAAGCTGTCTTCATTACATATCTAAAAAGTTTTCATCTTCATACGGGTCTTGAAAATCTTGAAAAAGGTTTTCACTTGGGGTAGGTGATCCCCTAATTTCATTTATAAACTTTTCTAATAAGGCTTCATTATTTGAATAATCTTTAATTCGTTGAGCAATTTCTTTATTAGTCATTGTTGATCCTGATGAACTTGGAGAAACTGAAACTGATGTAGTTCTTAGCATAAGACTCTTAAGATATTTGTCTACTGCTGGTTTGTCTGCTTGACTTTCTTTAATAACTTTCCACCACTTAGCACTGAATTGTCTAATTAACAATGGTGGTGCAGTACCTTCAGCTTCTTTCTTTTTATGAGTAAATGACAATATCCATGGGGAGTTTTGAATCTGTAAAGCAGAAAAAATTGTGAAGTGTATTCAAATTGTAGGGGATACCATCCTTGTTGAAAATAAGACTTTAATTGATTATATCTGTTAAAAACTGAGGGGAAATGTTTCTGGGAGAGATCCCATATAATACTATTACCATTTAACAAAAACATTATTGGATATTTTAATGAAATAAATTCTTATGAAAGAATGGAAAAAAAACAGGTATGAAAATGAGCTTTGTTTAAAATTGCCCTTATTCAAAGCCTTCAATGTAATCATAATTAAATTTATAACACGTGAATTAATTTTAATTTTGATATCAAGATAAAAAACTTTATTTGTAAAAGGGGTCGTTATTCCAATCTTCAGGGTGATAAGATTAAAAAAAATTTACTGTGCTAATTTCAAATTTTTGTCTTTTAGGTCTTTTTTATTGGTTGTTTATGCCGAATCTGAATTGATTTGTATCAATAAGAATAGCTTTTTCATAATATCTCTGATTTTGTTAATATTTGTAATATAAATTGGGTACCTGGGATTCTAAATATTCAAATAAGTATTAAAACTTTTGATTTATGCTTTTGCTCTTCAATTGGCTCTAAAATCTTTATAACTTGTTTATTTGGATTGACTTGGAATTATGGGTTCATTGAAGGAGATCTGGGAATATTTACTGGTGAAGTTGGATGTAGGTGATCTGTGATAAGGATTTGGAGAGGGTGGTAATCCTTGTAATTTTGCTAATACTGAATATGTTGGTCTGGCTATTGGACTGGTATTGGATGGGTATGGTGTAATAGGAATAAATCTGTTTTGAATTTGGGTTGTTGGAGATGGGGGTGATGGCATTCTTGGTGTAAAAGGAGTAGGTAATCTTGGTTTAGGTAAAACAATCTTTTTATCTGAATTCATCCCTGTAAAAATTCTCTTGATAAGAAATCTGGTATATGATTGTTTTCTCCTTTAATATGTTCAATTTCAAAATCAAAATTGCTTAATAAAGCTTGCCATCTAGCAAAAATCTGTTTAGAAATTAAATTTTTGACATCTTTTTCTATTATAGATTTTGCAGAAAGACAATCTATTCTTAATAAAAAAGGTTTCATATAAAGATCATCTTCAAATTTCTTTATATTCAAAACAATACTTAAAATTTCTTTTTTAACAGTAGAATAATTCTTTTGAGTATCATTCCAAGATCCTGAATAAAATCTAACTAAAGATTCTGTGTTACTATCTTTTAATCTTTGTTTAAGTATTCCACCATATCCTATATCACTAGCATCTGTTTCTACTATAAGATATGCTTCTGGATGTGGTATATTTAGGCATGGTAATTCTTTTATCTTATCTTTTATTTCTCTAATTATCTTGGTATGTTTTTCTGTCCATGGTTCAGGATTCTTTTTTAATCTATTGTATAAGGGTTTACAAAGACTTCCCAAATCTTTGAAAAAATCATGAATATAATTTAAACATCCTAAAAATCTTTATAATTGTTTTTTATCTTTTATTTCATCAGGAAACTTACTGGTAAATTCTAAACTTCTTCTTATTGGTTTTATAGTTCCTTGAATTATATCATGACCTAAAAATCTTATTTCTGTTTTGAAAAGACTTATTTTAGTTGGTGAGACTGCTAAACCATTTTTGAATATGATATCATAAAATATATTTAAATGTTTAAAGTGTTGATCTATATTTTTAGAAAATATTAATACATCATCAATATAGACTATTGCAAAACTGCTTATAGGATTTATTAAATCATTCATAATATTTTGAAATTCTGATGGAGCATTCTTAAGACCAAATGGCATTACATTCCATTCATAATGACCAAAAGGTACATTAAACCCTGTTTTATATTTATCTTTTTCGTCTATTTGTATTTGCCAGAAACCTGACTTCATATCGAATTTTGAAAATATTTTTGAATCATATAATTTCTTTAATAAATCTCTTTTATTAGGTATAGGATATCTAATCCACTCTAATACTTTATTTAATGGTTTATAATTAATAACTAATCTTGGTGCTCCTCTTTCTATTTCAGCTTGATTCAAAACATAAAAGGCCGAGCAAGACCAGAGAGACTTTGAAGATCTTATTAGTTTCTTTTCTAATAGTTCTTGTATTTCTTTTTTACAGTGAGCTTCAAGCTCTTGAGACATATGTATAGACTTTGATTTAGTTGCAATATCTTTTTCATTAAAGTTTTTAATGTAAGGTAATTCAATTATATGTTGTTTTCTTTTCCAAAAAGCATTTGGTGTAGTAGCACATACATTCTTTTTAAAATTTTCTTCTAAATTCATAACTTTATTTTTTACATAATTATCTTGTAACTGGTTGTTTATTCTTATATCTTCTATTTCATTTACCAAATATTTTATATGTTTTTTTTTATTTTCTACAATATTTATATCTCTTACTTTTATTGCATTTATAAAATCAAAAGTTATTTTTTTTCCAAAAATATTTGTAGAAAGTCCTTTATTACTGACTGCAAATGGATATAAGGTTGTTATAAAGGGCGAACCCAAAATAATTTGAGAACTTAAACCTTTTACTAATATGAGATGTGTTTTAAAACAATAGTTTTCTTTGCAAATATGAACATTGGTTAAATTGTAATTTATATTTAGTCTGGATCCATTAAATCCAGCAACTCTTTGTGATGACTTTTCATAATATTTTGTAGGAATAAGTCCTTCTTGGATACAATTTAAGTCTGCTCCAGAATCTAATAAGGCTATTAAAGATAATTTAAATTCTTCATTAATTGTTATATTTATCTTTGTATGCCATTTTTGAGAGCTTATGCTTTGAATATTATTAATTATTTCTTGATTTGTATTTGAGGTACTTGCTTTGTTGGGTTTGTTTTTCTTTGTATTTTCTTCTAATATTTTTATTTTTTGTTTCATTATTGTTACCTCAGTTTTTATATTTCTTATTTCTTCTTGTAATTCATTTATCGTTATTGGATTTTCTTTTTTATCAAATCTTTTGCATATTTCATCAAAATTATAAATTTGTTTATTCTTTTCATTAATTTTATTTTTCTTTAATTTTTCTTCTAATTTATCTATATATATTTGCCTTAATTTTGGATCTTTAATTTGGTTTAATAATTCTATAATTGAATCTACTTCTTCTTCTTCGTTTATAGTATTTATCTCTTTATAATCACATGAACAATTTCCAATACAATTACAGATTTCTGATTCATTACTACTACCAGAACTGTTATCTATTATATTCAAGTCTTCTTTTTCGTAGTCTGATATATCACTTTCTTTATTTATCATTATCTTCATTATTTTTATTAAGGATTTAGGTTGAAAATCAAGTCCTAGTTCTTCCTTTGTGTTCATAAGCTTTGTAAGCATACCCATTTACTCTTTTGATTTTCATACATATTGATTATGTTATTTCATGTTCCTATATTTCCATTATGTATTTTTATACATAAACATCTTGATTATACAGTTATATCACCAACTAGTTTACTTTTATAAACATTCACAAATAAATCAAGAACACTACTTACTTATGATTTTATACATGTGGTTAGGTTTATAATTCATAAACTAGCTTATTTAATGTTATGATTATTTCATGATATTGTGAAGTGTTGGATGAGATTAGGTTAGTGAATGATTGGATTAGGTTAGTGAATGATTGTGGATTTTGAAAGTGGTTGAAATACATAGACTAGTATATTTGCGGTATGAAAATGGAGTAGAAATACTTGATGAAAATGTGTAAAATACCCTTTTGGGGCAGCAGGTTTAGGACAGTAGGTTGCGGGAGTTTAGTCGACCTAAAACCTTACAACATGATGTAGCATTACTTATATAATATTTATACATGTTTTTAACGTTATAAATATTATTTTACAAAATGATTAAAGCTAGATAACTTTATATTAACTTTTTCAGCACTATTTTTCCTGACATGAATAGTGTTGGTTCGTTTTCAACAAAAAACTTACAAAATGATGTAGCATTACTTATAAAATATTTCTACATGTTTTTAACTTTATAAATATTACTTTATGAAATGATTAAACTATTTATATAATATCATTATAT
>BQNB010113409.1:0-21944 GCA_026074375.1 Tanacetum coccineum
ATTTTGGTTATTATATAACATTTTTTATTTGTTTTTTGAAGCATAAAAGAGGATTTTGGAGCAAGCAGGAAAAGTATAACAATCAACATATACCAAGATCTAATCACATATCAAGATTTAATCTCCTTTCTGTCACTTATTCTTTTCTTTTCAGATTTGCTTCTTTCGCTAGTAAAACAAACAAATCATTTTTTATGTTTCCTCTTCTGTTTGTATATCACCAATTATCCCTTCATTCTTTTTTTTGGAACGGCAATTTGTGGCTACATGGCCCCTAGCCTAGAAGGCGTAGCGAGCCCACACAACCAGATTGGGTCCAGCCCAGAAGGCAATGGCACCCTTCCCTTTACGCACGCGGGAGGAAACCCCTATCGCCCTAGACAAGACTCGAACATGAGACCTTGCCTAGGAGGGTAAAACCTCCATACCATTGGACCAAATTCCCGTTGGTTTATCCCTTCATTCTTATATAAGCATATACCAAGCTTTTATCTTTACTGCATTATAAATGCTTTGTTGCTGCTGATTCATCACAATTTCGCTTCGCAAAGCTGCAGATTATCTTATCAATAAATTAGATTTAGTTATTCTACAAGTTTTTTACTCCGGTATCGAGCTTTTGCGATTTCGTCACTCGGACTACGGGGTGTAGTTAGATTAGTTGTCTCAAACACGCTTGTGAACTTAGGGTCCATAAGATCTAGTTAGGGTTTTCAATGTTACATTGTAGTCTATTTATAGTGATTAGTAATAAAGTATAACCTACTTAACACTTATAACAAAGTGGTGGAACAAATTGCCCATTTATAATGCTTGTTAACTTCATATCATACACATATATGATATCATATTAGAGGAAATAAACATAAACACATCCAAGAAATTTAGTTCACTTCTACATGCAATGCACAGGATTTTTGTTAACTCTAACTAGTTAATATGCACCCTGATACATTAATTCTAGAAACATTGATATGGGCTCTAAGTCTCGAACACAAGCATTAATCTATTATGTTATGCTTCCAAGTTTTCAGTATCTTCAACTCAAGAAAAAGTAGTGTTTCCATGTAGGAACTCGTTAAGAATGAAAACGGCTTTCCAGAAATCCCAATATAACTCATGTGTTTAAAGATGGGTTCATATACAAAAAGTGCATGCTCGTTACAATCAATTTTAACTTCAATTATAGCTTTGCCACTCTTGCTAAATCCATGTACATCTTGTATTGATGCATATGGTATGTCGATGGTGAATAGCTTTGTAAACAATTTTTCGGCACTGTCCTCCATCATCCATACACCATAAACACGTCTCTCCGCCTTAAAATTGTATTCAAGCACAACAAGAGACTCCTTTAGCTTAGATATAGATAAACCAATGTCAGAATCTTTTGCTAAACTATCAGGGAGGTATACTTCCGTAAACTCTTCACTTATCATATCAAATGACATAATAAGATCATACCGTTGAAATTTACCACCCACATAAGACCTATCAAATGCACGCCAATAAATAAACCCATCTACATCTACCTGATTCCGTGTGAACGCAATGGATTTGCGGGGAAGATTGATGGATGGGCTTCTCCAAACACCTGAGCTTAATGTAAAAACCTCAACTTGCCAAGGAATGCTACTTATAGTGTCAAATTTCCAGGGAACACAAATAGATGTAACCCTGACAAGTTTAGGGTCATTAGTCTTTGGACAAACCCCAAAACCAACAAGTGTTTCATACGGCAGACTATCTAACACATTAGGCACAACAATGTCAATGGATTTTCTTATCGTAGGATTCCAGACAACAGCCATTTTCGATTTAGAATAACTTAGCTTACCATCATAGCCATACAAACACAACAGGCCTCGAGAGCTACCGACTATTGTTGGTTTAGAAAGTTGTGCAATGGACGTAGGAACAATCAAGGGAAACTTGTGTTCGGGGAAAGTATTATCATCATCTACAACCGATACATAGCTTACAAGTACGACGATGAGAGTATCACGGAAACATGATATTCACCAATAAATTGTAACTGTCCGATTAAAAGACTCTTTATGATTTTGAAACTGATCTGAACTGAATCAAAGATCTAACTGGAAGTCTTTTCATGATTTCCACTTGCATTTCAAAAGGTATGTCGCGAGACATTTTTTATTTTTGGGAACCGATTTGGTTGGCATAGGTAAACTTGGAGAATTAAAACAAATTAAGGTTAATTTGTTATGACTATATATCATACTGTCTTTAGAAGAAAAAGAATAACATAAATCTTACAAAATAACTCCCACATAATGAGTTGGCATGACACTTTAGACCATTGTTTTTTCATTTCTTCCACTATCTCTTTCATATGGTTTGCAACCCACTTCATCAACTTTGACCTATTTTTGTCACCTCAAATTTTGTGAGCATATGATGTGCAAATACCAATGTTTTCTCAACCATCTTATTAATTTTTCACTTATTATTAAAAGTCAAATAAATTTTTTGGTAAAATGTAATATTTGACTAATTTATCTTGATGTAAAATGTAATATTTGACTAATTTTGTAAAATGCTTGCGTGTGCCTGATATGTTAATTTTTTTAACATATATGTTAATTTATTAAACAAAGACGGAAGACCGTGGAAACCAAAACATCGATAGATGTTCTTTTAACATATGAGAGTGTTGTCTAATGGAATTATATTGCTAATTTGCCACGTGTTTTGTATACGCTACTGTTTTTATACATGTTCAACCCGATAACAACCCGACAACCCGACCCGATTCAACCCGAATCGTTTTGACCCGAAACCTGATAACCCGATATTTTATAGGGTCGGGTTAGGGTCAATATTTAAAACACCAAAAAAACGAATCAACCGACTCGGACAACCCGATAACCCGACAACCCGACCCGATAACACCCCTAATTGCAATTTAGTTCATGCAAAATACCCGCGGACGACCGAGTTTTTTTTAAATTGTTTATTTTTATGCCCTTAATTAAATGATTATTTTTACGTAATTAATTATATTCTTTGTTTTAATATTTATATTATTGATTGTAAAAAAATTGATTAGTTTAATATTATTATATAATAAGTAATTGTCAAAAGCAAAAAAATAATTAATTATGATATAAATGTAATAAATGACAATAATTAGTTGTAATATTTATTATGATCTAAACGCAATAATGATATAAATGCAATAAATGATAATGATTGGTTTATCATCTTCCTAAATTGATGGGGTCCAAACCCACCAACCCCTCTTTCTTTTTTAACTAATCATTTTATTACACATCATTATGTGAGAATAATTTTGTAAAATTTATATGGTTGTTGCATTGCTTGAAAAAAAAAAAGGAAATCCACAAAACTTAACCACACTACGCAGGCATGCGTTGAATGTACTGTACGGCTTGCAGCGCTGGAATATTGGAACAACGAAAGGTACAAGTCAAATTAACATTATTCGTAATTTAATTTGACTAGTCTATGTCTTAATAAAGAAGAAGCCGAAACCTTACTTGAACCCTATATATGTGCATGTTTTCAATTTGTTTTATCGATAATAATAAGTTTGAGTTTCTAGAAGCTTTTTTTATTTGATAAGTAGAGACTAATGGGAGTGTTTTAAACTTTTAATATTGAAACTTGATAAATATAATGCTTGTTCTTTTATAGTAAAAATGTGTCAGATGCGTGTTTAATTAGCGTATCAAATTTCCATTACTCTCTCCGTTTCACTTTTATTGTCCTCATTTGACTTTTTAAAGTCTTTCTTTTTTAACATTGATCTTTAATATTTTTATTTGTGTTATATAATACTTTATGAAAAGTATTCCAATGAACATATATTTAAAAACCAATTCATTCATATATTTTGCATTAAGTATTATATAACACAAACAAAAATATTAAATATCAAAGTTACAAAAGAAATACTTCAAAAAGTCAAATGAAAACAATAAAAGTAAGACGAAGGGGTATATCTCAAACCAATAAAAGGCCAAACAACTCTTGCGTGTGATTCATCCTATACTTCCTATCTCTCTGTTCTATATCTTCTTTGTAAACATGCATGTAACTTACGACTTTCACCCTTGCATCTTTGGCAGCATTGTCCGAGGATGATTGTCTAGGCGCTTCCAAAAATGAAGTAGTAGATGGTTATCGGTCTGGAAGCAGGTATTCCTATCATTTGGTTTTCTGCACTTGCATATTCCCCCACTCGGCCACTCCTATATATGGTAGATCTCTAAATATATTGTTTATATAGTTGTTATACACTGGTGCGGATAAAAACCTTAGATAATAGGCACTTGAACATATATTGTTTGGATTGGCTTACCGTGTATAAAAAATGTAGAAAAATATAGTTTGTAGATGATGAAATGACGAGACAACTCATCACATATGTGCAATAATCATCTGATGTGAATTGGTTTTAGTAGATAAATCGATAAAATATATAGAATTGAATCTATGTCGAGAGGGCGTTTACTGTATTTTGCACTTGTAGCAAAGGAATTAAAAAAATGGATTCTGGTAGAGTTTGTGATGGGGAAGATTTTTCTTAAGTTTTACTAAAAATACATAGTGCCTTAGTTTGGTTCAGAAGTTCAGATTAAATGACATATAACAAAATACCCGGTCACTATATGGTTAAAGAAAAATTTCAGCACATGATTCTTTCCTATAATTTACAGTTCTTTTATCGGCTTGATTGAGAAAAAAAGTTATTCATTTATCTCGTATCTTCTTGTTCCTTTTTTCTTTGTCCAAATGACAGCAAAATAGAAAAGCATCTTATGTGTGTGTTTCGTACTACTTAATATTTGCAGCTTTAGAATAAATAAGCGACTCACAAAATAGTGTTCGAATCTTTGAAATTTTATGACTCAAAATGTAGCATTTTGCTGGAGAATTTGCTACACTTTATTTGTGAAAGGTTGAATCTGAAGTGCTTTTACTTTGATTCTACTGTTGAGCACTTGAAATAAGGAGTCTTACCTGCTTATGAGAAATTGCTTATTTTATCTCAAAATAAGCTTATCAGCTATATAGTTTATCGAATGAGCAAGTATGACAGGGTAATGTATATGAAAAGATTACGAAATCAGTTTAGTTAACGAACTTATACTATCGCTTTTGGAAGCGTCCTTAAAAATATTAAACTAAAGTATTATACCTCGAATACAAGATAATTAGTGAACTAAGGAAAGCAAAAAAGCAACATTGTGACGCGATCCTATGACTCGAAAAAGAAGTCAAAACGAATTTCAGCAATTTGAAATGATAATAGTTCCAGAATTTCTCCCTGGAGTTATGCAATACATTTTGATTTTTGTGAATCTGTCATCACTATGTCTAATAGTTTAGTACAGGTTCAAGAGCCGAAAGTCGTCTAATGTATTTTTACCCATAAAACCCTTTAAATCATTTATCTTTGACACGTTAAATATATTAATGTACAACGAAAACAGTCATTCGGGCCAACTTGAACCAACCTGTTTGGACCCGTCATAGCTATTTGCAGTTGACTGACAAATCCACTTTGCCAACATTGTTCACAATTTTTGTGCTCTTTGCAGTTACATCAACATCATCAGGAACATAGCTAACGATCATCAGATGCGTATGTAACAAGTCCAAAGGATGAACTGCGTACACCACGCCAATCTCTTTCCGAAGAAGAGTTTTGCTGGAGGGATAAAGTAAGTTAAATTTTCAATTTTGAAACAAGCTCCTTGGAAATTCATTGTATCTAACTACATTGTATCTAACTAAGTTGCGTGACACCTCTAACCAATAAAGTACATCTATACCCCTTTAATATATACTTAATTTCATTTAACTTAATCTGTTTGATTTCTCAGGAACAAAGTATCCCAAAATGACCCTTATTTTTTAGCCGTGTTCTATACCCATTTGACGTTCGCATCAGATTTACCATTACAAACTACTATATGTGGAATGTAAAATTAGGTTTCATAACACGGAATGATATAGCCGTGAATGAATCAAAGGCTGAACATCTACTCTATTTGATAAATATTTAAAAAAACAAGCGGTGCTTACATGAAATTATGTTTTGAAAAATTATGTGTCTTATCAAACATAATGTGAAACGAATGATATAGTTATAGCAATTTTGTTGGTATATTTCAGATACAGTCAGTATGCCAAATGATGATGCTTTATTTTAAATACTGACACTCTCAGATTAACAATGAAATTTGATATGAAATTAACATGCAATGCGATAGTTTAAGGCTTAGGGCTAATTTTGTTAAACTGGATTAAGGGGTGCCTCTCCTCATCTATATGTATGTATTTTCAAAATATATTAGATCATAGTGTTTGGCTTATTACATAACGTAAATTTTAAAGAAAGGTAAACTTTTAGATAGGTGTTGGAACATAATAGCAAAAGTTAGGGTCAACCTATCATAATTTCAGGTAAACAACGTTGCAACCCACCCCTCTCCTCTCCTAGTTTAGGGTCACCTATCCAATAATCATTTCGTGTTGGCTAATTGTACGTATTTTGCTGTCATAACTGTTTGAAAGCTTTTGATATTAGATATAACTGTTATACAACGTACATGAAAAACAAAAAGGGTAACCGAAGCAAAATAAACGCAGACACGAAGGAAAGGAAGAAGATGTATGTTATACCACTTCAAGCGGTTGCACCTTTCAATTGAAATCTTTTTTTAATAACAATGTAAATTTGTTAACAACGATGCTTTTACAGCTTTGGGTCCTAAATACACCTTCGATGGCTTTTAATTCATTTGATATGTATTGTTTTTTTGTCTTTCAGGGGCACTTCCATGTTACCCCATTGTGAAAGGTGCAACCACCTTTGTGTTCGACATCGACCTTGGCTTAGGGGCGACGCCACTTCCGACATCCATGAACTTGATATATGGTAAGTTACTTTTCATGTAACGCGTTAATATGAGAAAATGATGTTTTACTTCTTAGTACCTGTCAAATGTTTGGGTTGGGTCACGTAAGTAGCTCATTTTTACTTATAGCATGTGTATAATGTATGGCGTTACTCTCATTACTTTTGATCCATTTTTACTCTAAATATGTGATTTCTTTAACAATTCATTGGTAACAATATTAATTTTTAGTAATTCATAACTTTTCTAATAAGAGTATCATGGTTATTAAGCAAAGAGTATACAAGAATAGGTTAATTTTTTCCGTGCTAAGTCCATTCGATCTTACGTGTACCTGCCCTATGTGCAAACTTAAAAGATAAAGGCTACATGTCGTTGATGAAGTTCCTTCTATTGATTAAGATCAGTATAATCTGATTGAGCTAAAACGACCCCTCTAACTTTTTTTTGATTACTTATGTTTAGAGTATTTGTAGGATTGGTTAATCTGATAAAGTTGTGTTTGGGTTTTTCAGGTTTACAAAGCATTTTAAAAACTCTATATTGTGGTCTCCGGTGATGAGCAATATTGTAGAGTGTTAATGGTATGGCTAGGGCACATGTTTTTGTTAGACTCTGGATTGTATTATCGTTCACGAAAATTCGATGTAAACAAAATCGCCATCTATGCACTACAAGAAAAGTTGAACAGGTGACAAGTTTTCCAGCGGGGAAAATAACCAATAAACGAAAAAAGGTCTGTCCGTCGTGGCACATAATTATTGATAGCTCGCGCCCGCTCTCTCGCTACTCCCACTGCGCTCAGAAGAAAGTTTTCCCGGACCGGTGATCTCTCAGTTGGTATTAAATTGACCAAATCATAACAGAAGAAATCTTGGACGGCAATTTTTCCCGGCTCATTTTCCTCGGGCGACATGTCCCCTGGGGAAAGTTTTTATTAAAAAAATTGATTCTCGTGTATGTTTAAGGTTGTGATGCTCGCGCGCGCGCGCGCTCTCGCGCTAGTGTTTTAAAATTTCTCGGGCGACATGTCGCCCGGGAAAATTTTTAATAATAAAGTACACAGTTTTTAATATATATAAAACTGTATATTTTTTTAATAAAACCTTTCGCCCGGGAAACGTTTTACTAAAAAAATATACAGTTTTTAAATCAGTATTATTTATAGAATATATTTTATAATTATATATTATTATTTATAAAATAATTATTATATATTTGATAAATAATAGCTATATAAGAAAAACACTCCGTTTTCTCGGTTCTCGGTCTGTATGCACTTACCCTTCTATAGTTGACATGATTATACCGTATACTTTTTCAAGATGGCACATTCGTCAAAGTAACACAAAAACAAACATTCATTTAGTTTAAATATTTACATACACTTTGTAGTAACACAAGCGAGGTTAAGACCGATAATCATACTGTGAGTTTAAAAACAGACACTTAAAATATTAGACTTGATAATCATACGAGACTTACAAATGACACTTAAAGCATAGAATTACATTTCCAAATGACAAACTATCCAAATCATGTTTTCCCATGTCATTGTAAACTTCGTGAAGTAGTGCAGCTGAATTAAGTGTGTGTTGTTCCGGATTCTTATACATTTCTAACATTGCCTCGAGTACCGTTATCTTATCAAGCAAGTGCTTACAGTTTGAGCACTCTGCATTTTTTGAAGCTCCCGAAGAATAAATTGGAGTCGATGATGATCCTGGAGAATAAATTGGAGTCGTTGAAGCTCCTGGAGAAAAAATTGGTGTCGATGATGATCCTGGAGCTCTCTAAATTGGAGTGTTTGAAAGCTCCAGGAGAACCAACCAAGTAGAGGGACGTGTTCCTCTTTCCATAAATTTTTTTTACATTCCGAAAGTGTTTTCCTGGGCTATTTATTCCGAGTAAAGATAATAATTTTTACCAAACTAACCAACATATTTATATATTACACAAAAAAACATGTGATTTTTTTACCTTTGATCGTGGACATGCATAGTATAGTTTACCACAGGTTTTAGGTTTATACGATTCTCGCAGAACTACATCATCCGTTGAACATGTAATGTACAACGATAACTAATCGACGTGATGCCTGTTTGGAACGTCGTAAAGTTCCAACCGATAACACATCGACTCATCCATTAACGTCTTCTAAAGATTAGAATATCGCGAAGAGGAAGATACAAAACGGAAAATAATTCACCGGAGTTGAGACACTTCCTTTGTTTCCTACTTTGGGTGATTTCTACCTCTAGTATTTTGCTACATTTGATAAGATTATCATCGTTATAATGAAATAACACATCAACTCGTCCGTTGAACATCTAATGTACAACGATAACACATCGACTCATCCATTGAACATGTAATGTAAAACGACAACTCATCGCGCTACTCATCCCGTTTGAACGCCTAAAGTACACGATACACACATCGACTTCTCCGTTGAACGTCAAAGATAAAAATCATCGCGAAGAGGAAGAAGACCTACGGAAGCGAAACAATTCACCGCTCGCTCGCGCGCTCGACCACTTTCTTTGGGGGGGTTTTTTTTTTTCCTACTATGGGTGTATTTTCTAAGTAGTTTTTGCTACCTTTGATATTACTATCATCGTTATAATGAAATAAACGCATCGGACTTCGTCTGGTGAAAATCTAATAGTACTTCGATAAAAACACATCGAACTCATCCGTTGAACATGTAATGTACAACGACAACTCTATCAAATCATCCGTTGAACGTCTAAAGTCATCGATAAAACATCCGACTAATCCGTTGAACGTCTAAAAGCATTAAAAATCATGCGGGAAAAGGAAGATCAAGAAGGAAATAATTCAACGGAGATTGAGACAACTGCACTTTGTTTCCTACTTATGTGTTTTTTCTAAGTAGTTTTGCTACCTTTGATATGAATATCATTGTTATAATGAAATAACACATCGACTCGTCCGTTGAACATCTAATGTACAACGATAACACATCGACTCATCCATTGTACACGTAATGTAAACGGACAATCATCAACTTCATCCGTTGAAAGTCTAAAGTACAACGATATCACATCAGATCATACGTTGAACGTCTAAAAGCATTGAATCCATCGCGATGAAGAGGAAGATCAAAGAGGAAATAATTCACCGAAGATTGAGACACTTCTTTGTTTCCTACTTATGGCGTGATTTCTAAAGTAGGTTTGCTACCCTTTTGATATGGACTATATCGTTATAATGGAAATAACATCATCGACTCATCCGTTGAAATTCTAATGTAAAAACGATTAAAACATCGACTCATCTGTTTGAACATGTAATGTACAAAGACAACTCATAGAATCATCCGTTGAACGTTAAAGATACAACGATAACTACATAGACTAATCCGTTGAGGTTAAAAATAGAATCATCGGCAGAAAGTGGAAGATCAAGAAGGAAATAATTCACCGGAGATTGAGACACTTCTTTTGTTTCCTACTTATGAGTGATTTCTAAGTAGTGTATAAAATTTTAAAAGTTTATTAAAAATATATAGTTTTTAATTATTATAAAAGTGTATAATTTTTTTTATTAAAAAAAGTTTATTTTTATAAAAGTGTATAATATTTTTAATAAAAGTATTTCCCGTGCGCGGAAATGTTTTTTAGTAAAAAATTATTTTAAAATTTTATTAAAACATATAGTTTTTAATTATTATAAAAGTGTATAATTTTTTTATAAAAAATATTTCATTAAAAAAATATTAAAAAAATTAATAAAACCTTTCCCGGACGACATGTCGCCCGGGAAAAACTTATTAAAAAATTATAAAGGTTTTAATTTTTATAAAAGTGTAAAACTTTTAATAAAAATCTTTCCCGGGTGACAAGTCGCCCGGGAAACGCTTATTAAAAAATTATACATCTTTTAATTCTTATAAATGTTTATAATTTTTAATTAATCTTTCCCGCCCGGGAAAGTTTTTATATTTGCTAAAAAAGGCCATCCTAAATTTTCGTTTGTTGACGCCCCCAATTTTGCGTAAAACTACAAAAAAGTGCCTGGGGAAACGAAATATTTGTCATCAAAAAGAGATATGGGTTTCAGTTGTATAACACAAACGGGAAAACGTAAAAAAAACTTTTTTTTTGCGATTTTGCAGCAACACCACCACAAATCACCACCACAACTCACCACCTCCTCTCACCACCACCTCCTCTCACCATCACCACTCGACACAGCGAGCACTACCGAGACAACTCCTAAATTATAACTTCTTCCTTTTTCTTCCTCTAAATATAATTCTTTCCTTAACTCTAAGTTATAAATTCTACATATTCTTTCTTTAAACCTCTAAACAAGTTTGATTTTTGGTTGGTGGTGGATCTTCGAGCCGAGTTATTAAAGGTTTGTATTTTGCTTTTGGTTTATATAAGTTTGATAATTATAATAAATTATTTTGATTGGACTTTGTGATTTTTCTTTTGGGCAGAGTGGTGTCAGCCGAGACGAAGCAATAGCAGCCGAGTCCAGCGAGGACAAGCCTAGCAAAAGTATGTTATAACTTTTTTTATCCTTCTTTTATCCTCGGTGACATGTCGTCGGGGAATGTTTATTGTGATTGATACTGTAAAATGCAAATCCAAACACTCCTTGACAGTGTAAAACACAAATCTAAACACTCCTTGACACTGTAAAACGTACATCCAAACACTCCTTATGCTGCCAAAATGATGAGAATAAGCTGCATAAGCTGTTTAAGAACAACTTATGCTGATAAGTTGTTGTTAAATAACTTATGCAGCTTATTTTCATTATTTTGGCAGCATAATGAGTGTTTGGATGTGCGTTTTACAGTGTCAAGGAGTGTTTGGATTTGCGTTTTACACTGATAAGCTGTTTAACAACAGCTTATTCTAATATAAATGTATGTTTTTTTTCATTATAATAGAATTTAAATTGTATATGCGTTTCAATATTAGGATTTGATATAAATAGATATGCGTATAGATATTTATTTTATTGAACCCTTTAGGAATTTTTTAGGATTTAGTGATTAATTTCGGAAAATCCCCGTCTGATTTTAATCATCCTATAGAAAACCCGTCAGAAATTAATTTATTAGAAATTAATTTCGGAAAGTCCTCTGTTTGGGACTGCTTTTTGAATGTTTTATCTAATTTAGGATATGAATGCATATAATTGGTTTACTATTTGAGATGATTTTGACAGTGTTTCTCCTTTACTCTTTTTTTTCCTCGAAACATGTCTCTTAAACTCATATTTGAGGTAGTTGGGGGAAAATGCTGCCGAAATTTTCTTAAATTAGTAAATCGGTTTATAAGCATTCATGTATGAGACGAATCATTTAAGACGTGGGTTAGGATTGCCTTACATTGTTGCCTAGGTGAACAAAACATCTCGTATTCACTCGTTTGAATTGTGTTTAATTAAGTTTGCATTATAATAATAATTGTATCGTTAAAACGAAGTTATGGTAATTGATAAGAGTTGGACAAGTTTAGGGAAACATGAAAAGCATTTATAACGGGTCTTATGAAATTCGTCGATGATTGCTAGATGTTAGTGGATAGTGTCGGGAAATATAGATGTCCATGAAAGTCTTGTCGTTTTTATTATTTTGTTTGGTTCATGAATTTCTATTATGTTTTCCTTATGCTACTTAAAAGATGTCAGCTGATGATCGCAAGGGGTTCTCGACGGTGGACGGTGGCGTGGTGATGATCGTCCCCCCTAATATCATGTACCCACCGGCTGTGGGGTTGCTTTAGGCATCCGAGGTAATACTTTTGAATTAGTGTAATACAAGCATGAAACTGATACATGAATTTGCTTGTCTTGAAATTTTTATGACTCTTTGTAAATATCTTGATTTTGCAGGTATGGGCACCGAAAGCCATTTTGGGTGGCAAGACGAGGGGCATGCTGCATAACCCGACAGGAGACCATTGGTACCTCGGGTTAAAGGACCATCAAGGATATGAGTGGCCCGTCCCGATCCGGTTGAGGATTATCGTACAGAGACGACCCTCTTGGCCTATCTGGTGAACCATACGACTCTTTGGGACCATCTACTCAGGGAGTCGTTAGGGTGTTGCCCTTGCACTTCCCTTCTTGGCGCACCAAATGCAGCCGGAGCGGAGGAAGGCGGGGGTCGTGGCAAAGATTGGCTTTTGGTAAGTTATTTTATTATCCTTTTATGTTATTTCATTATAGTTTACATCTATTTAATTGTGTTTATAATTATCATAAAATTTGTTTATTTATTTATAATCATATAAATATATAAACAATTTTAGATAAATAATAAATTATATCTTTAACTCTGTCTTTGTTGTATATGATTGCAGACCCAGTTTGTTTGAGATCCCCACATGGAATCCGACCCCGGTGGCACCAAATCTTTGCAGGCATCTATGAGTAGCACCTGAAAAAAAGATCTACAATGGCACAAGAAGGAGTGCTCTCAAAGAAAGTTACTTAGATTCCTGAAGAAGGACGAGACTTAGACCTGTGAGCGCCTCAGACGGGACGTCCCTCGTACATCTTCTGAGGTTGCTTGGGTATGGCACGCTTTGAATTTTGGAATGATCCCAAGAAACACTTGCCCAGAGCTGCCAAAATAAACAAACGGGAAAGAGCAAGGTGTTTGGCCGTCTGGTGATCCCGGTTTATTGCCGCCCTCCGTGATATGCATGTAATCTAACTTTATTATATATTTATAATATTTTATATATATTTATATATATATTATATATATTTATATATATATATATATATATATATATATATTAAGCATAGGTGTGTTGTGGATTTGTATTTTTAATTTGTTCATCTTATATAAGTGTGTATGTGCAGATGGAGACCTCAGCTACTAGTGAGTAACCCGTCGCTGCATCCACTACCTTCTTCTTGACACATATTTTGGCGGTGTATCTTTGAACACAGAGGGACCAAAGCTATTTAAGTAAGTTTTGTTCCAAAACACGCACTTAAGTGGATTGTCGAGAAATATTGAGTGACGATAATATATTAACTATCTTGTGTTTTTGTGTTACATAGGAGAGATGCTGAGGCTAACGGTTCTAGGCTCCAACACCTTACGGGTGTGCCTACAATGAGGATGAGGATATGGCCTGTTGTTCGCGGGGGTAAGCAGCGCGGGGCACATTCATGGTGTTGGAAGGGGTTTTGCCAGGACAGGGCTACTATCATTCCTCCCCCATCTAAAGCAGCACTCTGCCGGATATCGCTAGGCTCAAAAAGAGAGGAGAAGCGGCATTCACAAAAACAAGACGTGAAACATGTTCATGAGTTATTATAGGAGTGACGGACAAAGTTTTCCAGATGATTTAATTCAGCATGTGTTCACAGCCTGTAGTACGGTCGGGGTGCAGCGGGAAGTGGCGGGTGCGTGGGATGATGAGCCAGGAGATGATGAGGACCGCGCGGCCAGGAGGATGTGTGAGGTTGAGGACGGATATTAGGGGTATAAGGGATGTTGGTGCTAAGTATATGGCTATTTTGTGTCTGAAGTATATATTGGCGACTGTTATGTAATATTTGTTTCCGTACGTTTAGAACATGTCATCTAGGTGCATATTGACTTATAATCTGCGATGTATGGAAAGTTTTGTGACTTCGTCACCGTTTTGTAGATTTTATTGTGTTTTTCGGATTTTAGGACGTTATTTAGCTTTATTATATCAAAGCGTGATCGTTTTGTGTTTTCGGTACAAGTTGTAATGTATTTGGGTAGATTCTATATTGGTTTATTCATGTTTGAGTTTTGGTAGATTTTTTCCGGAAAAATTCCAGAAAAAATCTGGAAATCGCCTGCTGTGCAGGCTGTACAAAAAAAAAATTGCAGACTTTTCCCGGGCGACATGTCGCCCGGGATAACCTTAAATAAATATTTGTTTAAAGATTATCCCGGGTGACATGTCGCTCGGGAAACATTAAAAAATATATATTTAAAACCTTTCCCGGGCGACATGTCGCCCGAAATTCTTAGTAATAAATTATTTAATAAATTTATTTTAAATCTTTCCCGGGCGACACGTCGCCCGGGATTCTTAATAATAATTTATTTAATAAACTTATTTTAACACTTTCCCGGGCGACATGTCGCCCGGGATTATGCCTAATTAATTAATTAATTTTCGTATCCCGGGCGACATGTCGCCCGGGAAAACCATCCACCGTGGCACTTAATTGTTTGACTGAAACTATGTGGGCCCGGCGATGTCGCCCGGGAAGGAATCCCATTCGAGCTTTTCCGTTCCACTTATCCCGGGCGACATGTCGCCCGGGAAAGCTATCCCCAGCGACAAGTCGCCCGGGAAACCCCGGATTTGTCCCTGGGGATAGTGGCAAATGTTGTAGTGTGTTATTTTATTAAGCTTTAAAATATTGTTTTAGTTAACGGTTCGAGATAAATACAACCCCGCGTTCCGTATGCATGAGGCGAGTTACAAACCCTAGTTTAATCGTAATTTAGAGTATTTTTTTTTTGAGTGCTTTCTGTTTTTTTCACTATGACTCTCCAAAAAATTAATGTATGTGTGGTGTTACAAACCAAAAATTTACATATGTTTTGGATGTTAACAAAGAAATAACAACTTGAAGGTCCAAACACATTCAATAACCAACAAAATGAAATATAAACATTAATATACCCTATTTAAAAAAGAAAGACGAATACTATCTGAAAACATTAAGTTCACCTTTATAACAAGTATGGTGGAACAAATTGCCCATTTATAAGTTTGTATCATAAACTATTATGGTATCAAATTAAGTGGTTTATATACTAGGAAAAGATTAATCAACACTTATTAACAAACTTGTAATACTTAAAAAGTCCACGAAATTTAGTTCACTTCTACATGCAATGCACTGGATATTTGTTAACTTATAAACATAAACGTATGTGTTAACTTCTAGATACATTATTGATATGGGCTCTAAGTCTCTAACACAAGCATTAATCATGTTATGCTTCCAACTTTTCAGTAACTTCAACTAATACGCACCATAGATGCATGCACATCAATCTCCATATGTTACCTTGCTTGCATTGTCTAAAGTCTAAACTCTAAAGTGGTGTATTCTCAGCTCCACATTCTGAAATTATGTCCCTATTTTTGTCTGTAACCAATGTCGAAGTACATAACGAAATCTCAGAGATCAAGCAAAGTTTAATGGCGTTTCCATGTAGGAACTAGTTAAGAATGAAAACGGCTTTCCAGAAATCCCAATATAACACATACGTTTAAAGATGGGTTCATATACAAAAAGTGCATGCTGGTTAGAGTCAATTTTACCTTCAATTATAGCTTTGCCACTCTTGCTAAATCCTGTATCTTGTTTGGATGCATTGGTATGTCGATGGTTAATAGCTTTGTAAACAATTTTTCGGCACTGTCCTCCATCATCCATACACCATAAACACGTCTCTCCGCCTTAAAATTGTATTCAAGCACAACAAGAGACTCCTTTAGCTTAGATATAGATAAACCAATGTCAGAATCTTTTGCTAAACTATCAGGGAGGTATACTTCCGTAAACTCTTCTATTATCATAAATAACATCAAAATGACATAATAGATCATACCGCATGAAATTACCACCATTAAGACCTATCAAATGCACGCAATAATTATACCACCATCTTTATTCTACATGATTCCGTGTGACGGGGGGGGGGGGGGGCATATGGATTTGCGGGAAGATTGGTGGATGGGCTTCTACCCGAACACGTGAGCTTAATGTAAAAACTCAAATTGCCAGGAATGCTACTTATTGTGTCGATTTCCCAGGAAACACCAAATAGATTGTAACCATACAAAGTTTAGGGTCATTAGTCTTTGGACAAACCCCAAAACCAACAAGTGTTTCATATGGCAGACTATCTAACACATTAGGCACGACAATGTTAATGGATTTTCTAATCGTAGGATTCCAAACAACAGCCATTTTCGATTTAGAATAACTTGGCTTTCCATCATAGCCATACAAACACAACAGGCCTCGAGAGCTACCAACTATTGTGGGTTTAGAAAGTTGTGCAATAAAAGTCAAGGGAAACTTGTGTTCGGGGAAAGTATTATTATCATCTACAACTGATACATAGCTTACAAGTAGACGATGCCGAGTATCAGGGAAACATGGTAACCACCAATTGAAATTCGTAACCGGTCGATAAGAGACTTCTATAATTTTGAAATGTAATCTTGAACTGAATCAAGATCTAACTGGAAGTCTTTTCATGATTTCCACTTGCATTTCAAAAGGTATGTCGCGAGACATTTTTTATTTTTGGGAACCGATTTGGTTGGCTTAGGTAAACTTGGAGAATTAAAACAAATTAAGGTTTAATTTGTTATGACTATATATCATACTGTCTTTAGAAGAAAAAGAATAATTTTAAAACCACATAAATCTTACAAAATAACTTCCACATAATAACTTGACATGACACTTTAGACCATTGTTTTTTCATTTCTTCCACTATCTCTTTCATATGGTTTGCACCCCACTTCATCAACTTTGACTTATTTTTGTCACATCAAATTTTGTGAGCATTATGATTTCACCATATACCCATTGTTTTTCTCTACATCTTATTAATTTTTCACTCATTATTCCAAGTCAAATCAATTTTTAGGTAAAATGTAATATTTGACTAATTTATTTTGATGTAAAATGTAATATTTGACTAATTTTGTAAAATGTCTGCGTGTGCCTGATATGTTAATTTTTTTTAACATATATGTTAATTTATTAAACAAAGACGGAAGACCGTAAAAACCAAACATCGATAGATGATCTTTTTAAATATGTGAATGTAGTATATTGGATTAAATATGTCAATATGCCACTGTGTTTGATATACTTTGCTACTGTTTATTTTACTGTTAACCCGTATCGTTAACAAACCCGACCCAGATTCAACCGAATCGTTTTGACCGAATCCTTGATAACCCGTTATTTATAGGTCGGGTTTAAGGTCAATATTTAAGACACCAAAAACAGAAATCAACCCGACATGACCAACCCGATAACCCGACAACCCGACCCGATAACCCGACAACCCGACCCGATAACACCCCTAATTGCAATTTAGTTCATGCACAATACCCGCGGACGACCAAGTTTTTTTTAAATTGTTTATTTTTATGCCTTTAATTAAATGATTATTTTTACGTAATTAATTATATTCATTGTTTTAATATTTATATTATTGATTGTAAAAAAATTGGTTAGTTTAATATTATTATATAATAAGTAATTGTCAAAAGCAAAAAAATAATTAATTATGATATTAAATGTGAATTAATGCACAATAATTTTTGTATATTTATTTTGATATAAATGCAAATAATAATATAAATGCAATAAATGATAATGATTGGTCTATCCTCTATTTAAATTGATGGGGTTCAAACCCACCAACCCTTCTTTCTTTTTTAACTAATCATTTTATTACAAATTATCATGTGAGAATAATTTTGTAAAATTTAAATGGTTGTACGCATTTGCTTGAAAAAAAAAAAAATACGCAAAAATTAAACCAACACTACGTAGGCATGCGGTGAATGTACTGTACGGCTTGCTGCGCTGGAATTCTTGAACAACGATAGGTTACATAGTCAAATTAACATTATTCGTAATTTAATTTGACTAGTCTATGTCTTAACAAAGAAGAAGCCGAAACCTAATTTGAACCCTATATATGTGCATGTTTTCAATTTGTTTTATCGATAATAATAAGTTGTTTCTAGAAGCTTTTTTTATTGTGATTAAGTAGAACTAATGGGGAGTTTTTTTAAACTTTTAATATGAAACTTGATAATTTAATGCTTGTCTTTTTTAGTAAAAATGGGTTGGATGCGTGTTTAATTAGCGGTATCAAATTTCCATTACTTATTTTCGTTCCACTTTTATTGTTCCTCATTTGATTTTTTTAAAGTCTTTTTTTTTTTAACATTGATCTTTAATATTTTGTTTGTGGTTATATAATATTTTATGGAAAACATTCCAATGAATAATATATTTATAACCAAATTCATTTATATATTTGCATCAGCAGTATTATATGAACCACAAACAAAATATTAAAAATGAAAGTTAAAAAAAAAATACTTCAAAAAATCAAATGAAAACAGTAAAAGTAGGACGGAAGGGTATATCTCAAACCAATAAAAGGTCAAACAACTCTTACGTGTGATTCATCCTATACTTCCTATCTCTCTGTTCCATGTCTTCTTTGTAAACATGCATGTAACTTACCACTTTCACTGCATATCTCTGTTTTATCTTCTTTTATAAATGTAAACATGCGTGTAATTTTCGCGGGGAACAAAAGTCACATATCTGACCAAAAAGTCGAACAGAATTTGGCTCAGTCAATTGTTGACTAGCTAAAAAAGCTTTCATCTTATTAGCTTATTTTGTCTTAACTTTTCATGTCTTATTTCTTATTCCATCCTTCTTCATCTAAGGCTGGAGCTTAACAGTGTGTTCTTGAGTTTGTTTCTCAAAGGAAAAGAAAGTAAATGACAAGAAACATACAATATTTTGTGTTCTCGAGTTTTATCAGCAAGGAAAGGAAATGATTTTGAAAGGAAATGAGAGGGAAATTATGAGACAAAACTTTCCGCCCATATGTGGGCGGATTGTGTAGGAAACAATGATGAGAGATCGGGTTTTTATGTCTAAAGACTAATATGCCCTCTATAAACTATCACATACTTATCTTCTTTACCCCATCTCAACTTCATGAACATTAGTTGTTAACTTTTTTGTCATGAGCTTTGTTTTTTTTTTCTTTTTGGATGCAATGATATTACTGTGTTTTTTTAAACCCTAAATAACGTTTAGCTTTTGGTAGTGGGCTTTGATGTGTTGTTGGTCTTGGGCCAGTTGAATAAATTTGTTTAGTAAAAAAATATAATACATGCTACTGAGAGTACCGACGAGTTTGAAGTTTAAAAGGGTAAACAAGTAAATGTGTATGCCTTTGTTTCTTTTTCTTTCTAACAAAATTAAAAAAATCTTGTATTTCTTATACTTTCTTTTATACTCATGTTGAAACTTGAGAACACAAGATAGATGAGTAAATTCCTTTCCCATTCTTTTCCTTTCTTGTCTTTCCTTTTCTTTTCATTTCACAAAAACTCGAGAACTGAGCGTAAAAGTAAGACGAAGGGGGTATATCTCAAACCAATAAAAGGTCAAACAACTCTTACGTGTGATTCATCCTATACTTCCTATCTCTCTGTTCTATATCTTCTTTGTAAACATGCATGTAACTTACGACTTTCACTGCATATCTCTTTTTTATCTTTTATAAATGTAAACATGCGTGTAATTTTCGCGGGGAACAAAAGTCACATATCTGACCAAAAAGTCGAACAAAATTTGGCTCAGTCAATTGTTGACTAGCAGTACCCGCCGCCTTGATATCAAGTAATCAAATTTTTTTTGGCGAGCAATATTTTTCGATCACTTTTTTTCGTGATAATGATTTTATACATGACGAGAACTTTAAGAAATAACTTTATCACACACTATTTTATATTAAAATGTTTAAGTATATGTGCATCACGATACAATGGTGATACCAAACATTAGTTAGTAGTATTACAAGGTTGTGATGATTGATGGAGAAATGTAGTTGTTAATCAATAAATGTTGTGTAATATTTGTCACAATATTATATAACGTGTAAACATATAAATATTCATACTTTATATGTTTACATGTTTTCATACTTTATAAATTATCTGAAAATCTTCGTACTTTGACATGTACAATTGTTTTCAATCGAATTTATCAGCAAAATTCTTAAGATTTTATTAAACTTGTACTAAAATGCATATGGTTTTTGAATATGCAATTTTCAAAATTTTTAAATGTCCATAATCAAATAAAAATTTGGCATTAAACTTATATAAATTATATATTTATGTGTAAAATAATTATTATTTAATGTATTATGGATAGAATCAAACATCTATATATATTGTATGTTAACTTGTATTCTTTATACTCAAAAAAGTTATTTAACAAAAAAAATGGCAATCTCTATTATACGTAGTCTAGATAATAATAGAAACTATGCAAGTAAAACTATAAAAAAGAGTCAAAACTTTTTACAATATACGCGTGGGCTTGAAACTCATACTTGATATTTATTTGATGATAGTGTATCTTTTATATAAGAAAAGAATTACATTAATTCGAAAGTTATTTTGCTAAAACAATTTATTGAAAAAAATAAAGCTAATTAAGTTGCTTTATTTTGACATATGATAAAATCGAGCGTTCTTATTGGTCAATTAAAAAAAAATTGGTCATGCTTTAATAAATTTGATGATAAAGAAAAAAAACATAAAAGTATAAGTGTTAAAATTGTGAAAACAAAAACCTAAAAAAAGAGAGTAATTAATAAAACTTTAAAAAAAGAAAGAGTAAATTAATAAAACTTTAAGTAGGTATGTATTTTAAAAATAAAATTTAAGTGTAACTATAGGTGTTAGAGTTGCAAACTTATAAATTTCATATGTCTTTTAAACTTTACGCAAATAAACACATACACCATTACATTTTGACTTTATACCGCCTAGGCTTTATATTTTAGAAATACAACATATATGTTATTTTAAAAATACAACATGTATATGCACGACATCATAAATATCAAAATGAAAGCACGAGTTATTCTGTATCTAAATATATACACGAGGTTATACATATACGAACAACTCATGTTACTCCTCTTTATGAGTTTAACTCATGCATACACGGGTTTGAAAATTAATACGGCTAAATTATTATTAACGGGAATATAAATACCATATATAAGTACGGGTTACATTGATATGAAAATAAATATACACGATTATACTCATAACAACGACTTATGTAATACATATCTAAAGTTTATATAAGGATATCCGAAAAACATTTTTTAAAAACTTTATTTTTTAACTTCAACAACGGTCAATATTTGCTATTAAACTTGCA
>BQNB010113410.1:0-21943 GCA_026074375.1 Tanacetum coccineum
AACAATTTTTTATCCATTTTCACCCAAGAAAACATTTAAAAAGGGGCTACGAGAAACTCACCTCAGGCTTCACAAATGCGTACAAAAATCCAAGCAATAATCTACACAACATAATTAACGGGTTACACATGATCAAGGCTCTATGACCCTATTCATGTAACCTTTCAATTGATGGATACTATTGTCTAAAATACATTTATAAATATCCCATCATGATTCCTACACATTATCTAAGCTCT
This sequence comes from Tanacetum coccineum, assembly GCA_026074375.1. Classification (NCBI taxonomy): domain Eukaryota; kingdom Viridiplantae; phylum Streptophyta; class Magnoliopsida; order Asterales; family Asteraceae; genus Tanacetum; species Tanacetum coccineum. Next base: position 240 of record BQNB010113410.1, read on the forward strand.
AAACATGTTTTAATCTAGTGTTCACATTTTCAGTTTTTTGCAGAATTTTGAAGTCACTTTACGAATTTTTATAAAATACTAAATGACCTCTACTGACTCCCAAATTCAGATGACATCAACCTCAATGAGTTATGTAACAACTATAGTTTTTTATCCAATGAAAATAAATCTAACTATTTAAAAAAAAAATCAACAACACAAACTATCCAGATTGGGATCTGGTCTGCATACCAAAAAGTTTGACTTAACCAGACCTATTTAGACACTTAGGAAAAATCTAGGAAAATTCCAGAGATTCCTAGACATCATGAACTTACTTGTAACACCCCCAAATTGGGTCGCAATGGAATATGAGTTTAGGAGCGTTACTTCATAGATCAATAGCACAAGATATATAAGAACGACCTTTAAAAGTGTCGTTTAAAACCGACACATTGGATTTAGCAAAATATTTGATACAAGAGCCCGAAGCTTTACTTATTCATTGTTAAATTATACAAAGGTTCTAGTTCATAACAAATGCTTCTCCAAAATGTAATGCAACCAAATCTTTAATGCAAATGACTTCCAAAACAACGACCACCAATGTATCCCTTGCACCTCGTGCCTTATTGACCTCCTGAGAAAAACATGCTTTAAAACATCAACAATAATGTTGGTGAATTCATAGGTTTGTGAATTATATAAGTGTAGGATTGTAAGATTCCCTCGTGATAATACATTAAATGTAAACATCACAAAAATGTAATTACGTTTTCCTAAGCTTATGACACTAAAGCGTGACATAAATTGCAATATAAATTACCTACATTGCCCATGATGATGTTCTAACCCAGAACATCTTAAATCCGACATGGTATACGTAAGTTGGCTCGGTAGTTTCGACACCAGTGATAACTAATCACCCAAACGGGGGCGTCACCCCCAAATAGATCTATTTATAACATTCTCGCTCACCCTTTAAGTGATTTACAGTTCATGATAGTGGGCACATTGGGTTATCGCTACTTAGGCAAACACGTAATCAGTTTAAATATGAAATGTTCACTTGCGTACAATTATAAAACAAAGCATGTTCTCACCCCAAAACTTATAAATCATTATAAAATAAAAACGTGGGGCTATGAACTCACCTCGAGTGGATGAGTTTAACAATGTAAATCAAAACAGAAAATGCGTCACAATTACGCCCAAAAGCAACTTAATCAATTATAGGTAGTATGAGTACTAAGTACTTTGAATAAATACTACCATATATAATTCTATATAGCTACATCACCATCTAATTGAGTTTGTTAAATAATATAAATTGCTTTTGATAAATATTATCCGTGTGTTTGTTCTCGTATAATCGAATAAATAATTCAATTGTCTTTGTAAAATAATATTTATAAAGTTTAGGACATGTATAAATATTATATAAATGATTCTAAATTTTTTCGCAAAAATTTATATTAAAAACGAACCAACATTATTCACATCAGGAAATAGTGCACAAGTATAAAATAGTGCGTATCTTTCTTGTTTTAAGCCCGTTTGAGATGTTTCTTACGTCCATGTTCTCGTATTAAGCCGATGTATCAAAATATTACAATTTCATATTTTGAAATCCCCTGGTGAACAGTGATTTTTACTGTTTATAACAGTTATAACCTTATTTTTATAACTTTATTTAATGTAAAACCCGTAAATGTTGTATCTTATTCGTTTTAGATCCGATTTTAGTGATTCTTTCGAGCACGTCTTTCTAATTAAATTTTTTATCAAATAAATGATGTTTTCAAAATGTTCATGTCTAAGATGAATAGTAACTTTTATAAAATTAGTTTTATAAAAGTATTTATTGTTGTAATTGTGAAAAATACATAACTCCTTCGTTAATAATCCAAAAATTATGATCCTTATTGTTTTGAATAGTAATTTGTTTTTATAAAATTTATTTTATAAAGGCGTTTAATTAACGTTAACTTAAAATTAGCGTATCTCCTTCGTTATAAATCGGTTTTTCGAGTTCTCTACATGTCTACGATCCCTGTGACATGTAATATTTTATAAAATCATAAAATATATGCCTTAAAGTTCGAAATCAAACAGACCCTTTTTGATATTTTCTCAAAATGTGTTTAAAAGTTGTTTTTATAACTTTTTAGTTTTACCATGCTTTGGTCAAAGTCTATTACAACCCTTTATTATCCAATGTCTTTTCACAACTAGGTCCTTTAGTCCTGATTTAGTCCAAATTTTGTCCAAGAATCACAAGATCCATAAGTTTACATACTCATTTGTCCATAACTTTATATATGTATACTTTTTAAGTAACTTGTTTATATATACTTTGTATATATAAACCACTTATGTACAATACTTATATATCCATTATAACATAATATCAACATTCATTACCCAAACATAAACAAGTGTAAAAATCCATTTTTACAAGTGAATAAGTCCTTAGATGGTGATTAACTACATAGCCATTATATGCACATAATATCATGAATGTAAAGAGATTAAAGTTTTTAGGTAACCTTAATATGAAGTATAATGATAAAAAATATGATCTAAACCCTTGTTTAGATGACAAACCCAAGCTTTCAACACTTGAAAATCCTAATTCCAAGTAACCCTAATCTTGGATCTTTCTTGTTTAACACTTGTAAACCTTAAACCAAACCTTCAAACCTTCTTGGGTTATCTTAGATATGATGTAGGAACACTTGGAAATGTGGTAAACAAAAATTGTATGGATGGTTTGTGGTGGTGTATGTTAGCCGTGGCATATATAGAGAGGAAATGAGAGTGTTTGTTTTGTTTTCACCAAGGAAATGTGTTATGTATGTGTTCTATCTTCTAGTTAGGAATTATATACCATAGGACTAGTCAAGGAAACACTTAGAGGAATTCTAGGAAGTCTTGGTCAAGAATACATGAAAGTCTTGAGAAAAATATCTAAATGTTCCTAAAACTAGAGAACATCCCATGAAATCAAGGAGAGGTGTTTTGTAGATAATATCTTTGTATCTCCCATCTCATATCCGGCCATAAGAGTGTATATGTGATGTTATTTTGCAAATTTTGAGTATTGGGTATAATTGTGGGTATTTGTTGAAGCGTAGAAAAGTTTTGGTGGTTCCGGGAATGCCTAAACGCATTTTATCGCGAAACGTAAACACTTTACGCAACCAATAAAAATAAAATGAACAAAGTTAATAATTATCCTCAAAATAATTACTTAACACTTGCTTGATGTAAACATTTAATTGTTTGATGCCCGTTTACATTGAATGATAATTTTTAGCTTACACGATTTAACTTAATGATTACGATTTAAAAGCAAATGCGTACAATACTAAAAATAAATAGTGAATTTATTGACGTCGTAAATGACCCTAAAACATGGGGTGTTATAGTCTTTCCCCGTTAAATGAGCTTTGTCCTCAAGGCTTAAGACGCAGCACTTGACAACGGTGCGGTCTTTGTGAAGAGATGTGGATATTTCTTTCGAAATTGATCCTCGCATTCCCATGTAAACTCAGGGCCTCGCCTAGATTTCCATCAAACCTTGACAATTAGGATACGGCTTTGTTTCAATCGTTTAATGTCACGATCTATGATTACTACTGGTTCCTTGACAAAATGAAGCTTGTCATTAATACGAAGTCCATCTAACGGAACGGCTAATGGTTCGTTGGCATGGAACTATTTCAAGTTGGATACATGGAACGTATTGTGAACCTTGCTTAACTCTTGAGGAAGCTCAAGCTTGTAAGAAACTGCTCTAACCTTTTCCAACATCTTGAATGGTCTGACATACCTAGGGTTTAACTTCCCCTGTTTGCCAAAATGTACGACCCCTTTCCTAGGTGAAACCTTAAGCATAACACTATCCTCAACTTGAAATTACATTGGCTTACGCTTTAAATCAGCGTAACTCTTTTGCCTATCACATACGGCTTGTATTCTTTGATTGATCTTGACGATCTTCTCGGTCGTCTCTTGAACTATTTTTGGACCGGTGAGTTAAACTTCTCCAGCATTGGCCCAACACAAAGGTGAATGACACTTTCGACTGTAAAGTGCTTCAAATGGTGCAGCCTTGATGCTAGCATGATAGCTATTGTTATATGAAAACTCGACCGATGGCAAAAGGTTAACCCAACCCTTTCTAAAGTCGATCACACAAGCACATAGCATATCCTCGAGAGTTTGAATAGTCCTCTTGTTTTGTTTGTCAGTTTGTAGATGGTACGCAGTACACATATCCAGACTAGTACCCAAATCCTTCTGAAGTGACCTCCAAAAATTTGATGCGAACCTAGGGATGCGATCACAAATGATTGAGATAGGTATCCATGCCTCATGACTACCTTCTTTAGGTACATTATTTCTAGTTTCTCCATGGGATTAGTTTCCCTTATTGGTACAAAGATGGCAGACTTAGTAAGTCGATCAACAATCATCCAAATGATGTCACAACCTTGTGACGACTTAGGAAGCTTCATGACAAAATCCATGGTGATATTGTCCCACTTCCATTGAGGTATCTCGGGGTTGCACCAACAAACCTGATGGCCTTTGGTGTTCAGCCTTGACCTTAGTAAATGTCAAAACATTTGCTAGCTTAGGTGGCAATGTCAGCCTTCACATTGGGCCCCTAATATAGCCTCTTCATGTTCTTGTCAGAACCCGGATGAATAGAGTATTTTTTGACTTGTGGGACTCGTGCATAATCACAGTCCTTAAATTACCATATCAGGGCAACCAACTCCTGCCATTTAAGCATAGAGTTCCATCTGCACGGGGTTCCAACTTCTCCTTCGATATATCCTTCCTGATCATACCTCCTACATTTTTATTCTTGATGTTTTCGGGTTTCTGTGCTTCAATTTGAGCTTCTAGGATTTGTTTAGGAAGATCTAAGCTAATAGTCATAACTAAGGCTCAAACTCTTAATGGTTTAATTAGCTCCTTCCTGTTCAAAGCATCAGCAACAACATTTGTTTTCCTCGGGTGATAACGAATCTCATAGTCGTAATCACTAAGCAACTCTAACCAACGACGTTGCCTCATGTTCAACTCTTTCTGATTAAGAATGTGTTGTAGATTCATGTGATCAATGAACACTGTACACCTAGTTCTATACAAATAGTGCCTCTAAATCTTTAGAGCAAACGCTACTAATCCAAGTTCCAAATCATGAGTCATATAGTTTTCCTCATGAATTTCTAATTAGCGTAATGCATAAGAAATTTCTTTCTCTCTTTGCATTAATACAACACCCAATCCCTTATGCAAAGCATCGCAATAGACTACAAAATCTTTGTTTCCTTCAGGTAAAGCCAGAATTGGTGCACTGCACAACTTCTGCTTTAATAACTGGAAGGCGGCTTCCTGCTTGTCTCCCCAATCAAACTTAACTCTTTTCTAAGTAAGCTTGGTCATCGATTTGGCAATCCCTAAAAATCATTCGATGAATTTTTAGTAATGACTGGCAAGACTTAATGATAAATGCTTAATTATACATATTAATTACTCGGGATTTTGCCAAATTAAAGCCAGAAAATGCCAAAAGAATAGAAAAATGTGTGCTTTTGTGTCTATTGTGCAGGAAAGGTTAAAAAAGACAAAAAGAAGCAAAATCAGTCAAAAACCGACAAGAAATGGAAAAGGCAAGTACAAGAGTAAAGAATGAAGCCAATGATCAAAGCCGGATCAGCCCGATACAGTAAGAAAGAAAGACAAAGCTCAACATTGAAAGCCAAGGACCAATTATGACAAGTCTTCAAAGTTCAAATGATTATTTGGGAGTTTGAAGTCAAAGGGCTAAAGTTGCAAAATGAAGAAAGTTGTTTATTAATGAGGAAAAAGAAGAAAGAAAACACAAGGGCCGGAAGTGTCATCTTTGAAACTTGTTTTTACACTACAAATGAGAGAGTCAAACGCAGGGGCCATTTATGTCATTACTCCAAACCTTTCAAATTCAACACGCGGGTTAAAACTTCCCTAACCAACTCCAACTGAATTTCCTGCCAAAAACAACCACAAACCCAACCTGCCAAATTCCCTTTCCCCGCTCCTTTTCACTCACTTAACCTCGTATTTTAATCATTACCACGTCATTCAAGACACTTGTCAACCCCTAATTGGTCCGAACACCTCACTAATTGAATCTAACGGCCAAAAATCAAGGAGAAATGATCAAGGGCTAGGAATGGCACAAGCTTTCATCCTCTCATTGATTTCCTCTATAAATAGAAGTGTAAACGTTCATTTTAGAGTAGTAGTTAGTAGTTTTAATTTTCAGTTTTGTAATTTTTTTTATTTTTAAGCACTTTCTTTTGAGTTTTTTCAAATTCAGCTTTGATTCACTTGTACTATTCATCTTTCAGCTTGTACTTAACTACTTTGAATAATACAATTCAGTTTTTAAGTTTCAATTGTTTTACTTTTCAAATTTAAGCTGTTTTTTACCTAATAAGCTTCAATAAGCTCTTTTGAGCTTATTCTTGTTCATAAGCTCAAATTCAGTCAAACTTTGTTAATAATCATTCATTTACTCATTCTCATCAATTTAAATCAAAATAATGATCACTTGAGGTATTTTGAGTTCATTTTGAAGCAACAAGGATTAATAAGCTCTTAGAAGCTTATTGAGCTTTAAGCTCAGGTTTAGAGGCTAAGGAGCCAATAGGTTTGTGTTTTCTAAAGCCACTCACTCTACAAGAGTGGCTTAGTGCTGAGACTACAACTTCAGGTTTTACTTTCTATATCTCATTTTAGCAAATTCATAGCTTAATTCAAATTGCTTATTCTAATGAATTCTCATGTCTATTCCTGTTTCATTTAGCTTAGTTAGGTTATAGATGTATTAGTTTTAATCTGTCTTAGTTAAAATTCATTTAGATTTTACTATTCAGTTCTGTCATTATTGTTAGTATAAAAGGCTAGAAGAGTAACTAGCTTATTTTTGTTAATAAGCTATAGGTTATATTGTTCATTTAGCTTAATTAGGTGAATTTTAGTAAGAGTAGATAAAAGGCTTAAGCAGTTTTAGTTTTAAAATTAGATTTTAAGTACTTCTTAGCTTTGACAGATTCTATTAAGGAGTGTTTGGTACAAGCTTATTTTATTTGCTTGAAAGTCAACTCACTAATCAAAGCTATTTCATTTAGTTGTGTTAGGGTAGTATATCGAGTTTAGTAGATTTTAAAGTTAAATATATTGTTGAATTTCAAAGTTTTAGAGTTTAAAAAGCTTGATTTTTACAACAGGACGTTTTAATTGTGTAAGTGAGTTTAGAATTTTAGTTTCTCACAAGCTCTCAATGATCAGTTGTGTTAATATAGCATAGATACATTTAGTATTATAGATCACAAAAAGTTTTCCCTTTTCTTTTAGCAATTTGACCTGAACTTGAGTAGTACTAAAAAGATCAGCAACAACAGTACTAATTTAGTTAGTACTGCTGTTGTTTGTTATTTTAAAGCTGTCTTTTTAGCATTAAGATTAGGATTTAGACCTTAGATTTTAGCATTTAAGGAGTATTCCATTAGTTCCTAAAAAATTATCACTTAAATTTCATTTCCAAGTTTTTAGACTAGCTTATTTTTCCTGTCAAAGGTAGCTTAGCAGCATATTTGGATTTCAGCTTATTGCATTTTGAATTTTCATTTCTAGCTTTAATTTTGAAAAACCTTTTATCTAGGTTAGTCATATATCATTAGCATAGCTTATTCCCAAAATATTGGTTTCTAAGGTTTAGTAATAAGCAGTTTAGCTTGTTTGAAAAAGCTCAAAACAGTTCCAATCTAAAACTTGCACTTTTTAGGTTAAATTTTTCTTGCTCAATTTGTTAATTCTTAGCCAGTTTTAGTTTAGATACCATTAGTACACATCATAAGCATCAAGGAGCTTCTTTTAGTTTTCAGTTTCATGAAGTAATAAGCATGATATAAGCAAAAAAACTAGAAAAGCTCTTAAAACCTTTGTTTCTGTAACAGATTTGAAAAAGCTAAGTTTTTAGCTTATTCTTTTGATAAAAATAGGAAGTGCCTTTATTAAAGTTGTTTAGTATAAGCTCCTTAATAAGTTTGTAGTTTTAAGTTTTTGCTGAAAATCAATTTTTAATAAGCCAAAAATAAGCTGAATCGTGAGGTCTGTTTTGTACATTTTCCATAGTTCAGGGTTAATCGTTTTCAATAGAGTGTAAATTCTAGAAAGTTCGCCCGCCTACCCTTTACTTTCCTTAATAGCAGTTTCTACCCTGTCTTTTGTAAAAGAATAAAATAGATTTAATTTTCAGAAATTAGTTTAATAAAATTTAGGGTTTAGTTTTAATCAATCAAATTAGATCTCAATTAGAGTATAAAATTTGGGGCTTTTTGTGTCATTAAATTTCTGCACCATTCTAGTATTTTAAAATCATTTTTCCATAATTTTCTCATTAAATTTGTAATTTCTAGGAATTAAAATAGATTTTAGTGAATTACTTTTTCTTAGATAATTCATAAAAAATTCAAAAATAGAGAAAAAATTCCAATTCTTTCTCCTAAAATTTTCTTTTTAAATTTGTGATTTTTAGGTATAAAATTTGTTAAAAGTTGTGCCTTTGTTTTTTTTTATAACTTTCTAGTTTCACCACTTTGTTACAAGTCCATTACAACCCTTAATATCACATGTATTTCACACCAAGGATCCTTAGTCCATAATTAGTCCAAAGATTGTCCAAGAATCACAAGATCCATAAGTTTACATACTCATTTGTCCATAACTTTATATAAGTATATTTTTTAAGTAACTTGTTTATATATACTTTTTATACATTAATGTTCCATTCTACATGTAACAATATTTATTCATCCATTATAAAATGATATTAAACAATCATATATCATATGTAAAAGATTAACCAAACTATAAACAAGTGTTTAAAAACTTCATTTTTTTACAAGTAAACAAGTTCTTAGATGGTGATTAACTACATAAACATCATATATGCATAAAATCACAAAAGTAAAGAGATTAAGGTTTTTAGGTAACCTTAATATGAAGTATGATGATGAACAATATGATCTAAACCTTTGTTTAGCAAACAAACCCTATCTTTCAACACATTGAAAACCCTAATTCCACCAGAACCCTAATCTCGAACTTTCTTCCTTTAACACTTGTAAACCTTAAAGCAAACCTTCTAAACACCTTAGGTTATCTTAGGTATGATGTAGGAACACTGACATCCGTACTGTACGGGATTTGGTCTCAGAAAAAAGGATGAGATGGTATGGAGAGGTGGGTGGTGTAGAAGTAGACTCATCAGTCTCAAATGCCTTTGTATCCTTAGCTTGAGGGGACAGGATCATCTGTAGTTACAGCAGAAGGGTCGGCCAGAGCTAGGTGCTCCTCTTCCTCCTCGTCCTCCTCGTCCTCATCATCCTTCTCACATCATCATCATCATCATCGTCATCAGATGACTCATTATCATCATTGTCTCCTCCGTCGGCAGGATGGTCAGCAGGATCCTCCTCATCCTCCTCCAGATCAGACTTAGCAATGTAGCCCTATGATAGGGTTGTAGGTGAGACATCAGCAGGTAGATTCTGATCCTCTATTGGTGCCTCTAGCTCCTCATCAGAGCTCACTGGAATCTCCATGGCTCAGAATTAATATAAACAGACGTGTAGGTAACCGTTGATGGTGAAAACATGACTGCTTTCAACGAGCAAAACTTAACTTATATAAGTATATTATATAAGACCGGTATGGTAAATATGAATATGCGCCCATGGCATAAATGAATGATGGTAAGATATCATATTCGATAGCTTAATGTTTAGGTAGCGTTTAGGACCTACGAGCTTATAGTGCTACCTTGCCTAAAGAAATGTTCCCCTATTTATATAAATAACCCTTATATAAATAAATGTAGAGTATGTATGAACGAATGCAAACTCATCTTTGTATATATACATAAGATCCTCATAGTAACGTACGTACTATAATATGAACACATATATCCATCATGTAAAACTAACTAATGCAAACAACTAGTGCATGTATATCCCGTGAAAGCCTATTTGTATGAATGCAGTGTTTGAAAATGATTATAGTCCAGCAAAAACATTTGACCAGGTTCTCTAAAACCTTGGCTCTGATACCAATCTGTAACACCCCCAAATTGAGTCGCAGCGGAATATGGGTTTGGGAGCGTTAATTCATATATCAATAGCACAAGATATATAAGAACAACCTTTAAAAATGTCGTTTAAAACCGATACATTGGATTTAGCAAAATGTTTGATACAAAAGCCCGAAGCTTTACTTATTCGTTGTTAAATTGTACAAAGATTCTAGTTCATAACAAATGCTTCTCCAAAATGTAATGCAACCAAATCTTTAATGCAAATGACTTCCAAAATAACGACCACCAATGTATCCCTTGCACCTCGTGCCTTATTGACCTCCTGAGAAAAATATGCTTTAAAACGTCAACAATCATGTTAGTGAATTCATAGGTTTGTGAATTATATAAGTGTAGAACCGCAAGATTCCCCCGTGATAATACATTAAATGTAAACATCAAAAAAATATAATTATGTTTTCTTAAGCTCATGACACCGAAGCTCGACATAAATTGTAATATAAATTGCCTACATTGCCCATGATGATGTTCTAACCCAGAACATCCCAAATTCGACATGGTATACGTTCGTTGGCTCAGTAGCTATTCACCCAAACGGGGGCTTCACCCCCAAATAGATCTATTTATAACATTCACGCTCACCCTCCAAGTGATTTACAGTTCATGATAGTGGGCATATTGGGTTATCGCTACTTAGGCAAACACGTAATCAGTTTAAATATAAAATGTTCACTTGCATTTAATTATAAAACAAAGCATGTTCTCACCCCAAAACTTATAAATCATTATAAAATGTAAAACGTGGGGCTATGAACTCACCTCGAGTGAATGATAACAAATATATCACAGAAAATGCGTCACGATAATGATCGAATGCAACCTAATCCAATATAGGTCGTATAAGTACTAAGCACTTTGAATAACTACTACCATATACAATTCTATATAGCTACATCACCATCTAATTGCGTTTGTGAAATCGTATTTATAAAGTTAAAACGTTTATAAATATTTCATTAGTAAAAACGACGTAACTTTATCGTTTTAAGCCCGTTTCTTACGTTTCTTATGTCCACGCTTTCGTATTAAGACGAGTTATCAAAATATTACATTTTCATATTTTTAGTCCCCTGATGAACAGTGGTTTTTACTGTTCATGACAGTTTATAAATTTATTTTTATAGATTTAGTTATCGTAAAACCCGTAAATGTCGTATCTTATTCGTTTTAGCTCCGTTTTTAGTGATTCTTTCGAGCACGTCTTTGTTATTAAAATTTCTATCATATTAATGATGTTTTCAAAATGTTCATGTCTGAGATGAACAGTAACTTTTATAAAAATAGTTTTATAAAAGTATTTATTGTCGTAAACTCGCGTAATTCATAACTCCTTCGTTATTGATCCAAAAATTACGATTCTTATTGTTTTAGAATCCTAAAATTATGTACTATCTGGGAAAAATAATAAACCTTATATATCAGAAGTATTTTATAACTTGTTTTTATAAAATTTCTTTTATAAATCCGTTTATTATCGTATAACTTGTAAATTACGTATCTCGTATCTCCTTCGTTATAAATCGGTTTTTCGAGTTCTCTACATGCCCACGATCCTTGGGACATGCAGTATTTGATAAAAAAATATAAAATAAATATGTTAAAAATTGAATTTGATCAGAAGGTTTAGGGATTTTTGGTCAAATGTGTTTAAACCTTGATTTTGTAACTTTTAAGCTTAACCATCTTGTTACAAGTCCATTACAACAGAATATATCACATGTATTACCTTCCTAGGGTCCTTAAGTCCATCATTGTCCAAAATGTCCAAGAAATCACAAGATCCATATGTGTACATACTTATTTGTTCATTAACTTTCATAAGTATACATTTTAGATAACTTGTTTATATAAGCTTTTTATACTTAAACCATACTTGTACATCACTTATACATCCATTATAACATGATAATAACAACTCTATAACATATGTAAAAGTGTATAAAACCATGATCACAAGTAAAAATCCATTTTACAAGTTAAAACATTTCCTAAATGGTGATTAACTACATAGAATATATATATATGCATAAAATCCTAAAAGTACAGATATTAAGAGTTTTAGATGACCTTAATATGATGTAATATGATGAACCACAATATCTAAACCCTTTTTTAGATATTAAACCAAAGCTTGCAAAGCTTAGAAAACCCTAGATTAGTTTGAAACCCTAATCTTCCTTTATCCTTGTTTAACCCTTGTAAAGGCTTAACCAAGCCTTCAATCCTTCTTGATAGATCTTAGATATAGTGTAGGAATGTTTGTAAATGTAGTAGATAAAAGTTTATGAATTATTTAGGGAGGTTTGTTTTGTGTCGTGGCCTAGTAAGGAGAAAAAGAGAGAATGAGTTTGATTTGTTAAGTGAAATGAAGAGTGAATGTGTTAGCTACTAGCATACACCACTTATATGTATAAAAGACTAGTAAAAGACACCTTGAGTGAAATATGGAAGTCTTGGTCAATCACTATTTGAGTTAGTAAGAAAAAATGGGTCTTGGTTTCTAAAACCTAAGAACATCTCATGATTTCAAGGTAGGATGTTTTTAAACTAGAAATATCTTTGTATTATCATCTCATATCCGGCCATATATGCTTCTAGATAAGGAAATTGTATAAATTTTGAGTATTGGGTACAATTGTGGGTATTTGTTGAAGCGTAGAAAAGTTTTGGTGGTTCCGGGTATGCCTAAACGTATTTTATCGCGAAACGTAAACGTTTTACGTAACCAATAAAAATACAATTAACAAAGTTAATAATTATCCTTAAAATAATTACTTAACACTTGCTTGATGTAAACATTTAATTGTTTGATGCCCGTTTACATTGAATGATCATTTTTAGCTTACGCGATTTAACTCAATACTTGAAATTAAAAGCAAACGCGTACAACACTAAAAATAAATAGTGAGTTATATAACGTCGTACAATGACCTAAAACACGGGGTATTATAACAAAACAAAATAAATCCCAGCAAACCTTTACTGTCTCAAATAATAATCATAACCCACTTCACATAACAGCTTACTTAACAGCTTCATAACCGATTCTATGTCATCTAATTCTAAGATTTAAACATTAGCTAACTTAAATAAAAAAATACGCATAACACATTTTGTGAAATAACTTATGCATCATTTAATCTCAAAAACCTCAAAGTCTTCAGACTACAAACAAAACAAATTAAGAAAAAAATCAAACCTTTATTAACTTAATTGAAAAACAAATCACAACCCTTTTCACATAACAACTTATATATCATATAACGATCAAGCTCATATTTGACCACGGGAATACAGTATACTACATAAATCATAGCCCAAAGAAACTCGTTTTCCACGACATCCTAAACATTGACCCTTTTCCGTTGTAACTTATAAATCTTATAAAACAAAAATCAAACCTTAAATAACTAAATAAAAGACTTATCACTACCCATTTCACATAACAATTTATTAAAAAAATCAAGCAACAGTTTAAGTATATACCAAAAAACAAAGAAATACATCGTACCTTAGATTGTAGAAAAGAGATGAAGAGAGCAGCAGTGAGTATAATTTGAGGATTCTAGGGACTTTTTCCTTATGAACCAGATCCCCTTTTCTCCCGCTTATTAGATTTCATTATCCCTCTCTTTAGTTTTCATTATCCCGCTCCTAGTTCTATTTATTCATTTGTAGTTTTGCAGCAAAAAAAAATAAAAATTATTTATTTGTAGTTTTGTAAAAAAGTTGTTACAACTTATGTATAAAGTTTTGATATACAATTTTATGATTAGAACATGAAATTTTTTTATAAAAAATGTACGGTCTAGAAATATCGTATTACTCATAAGTCAATGTTCGGTTACTCGTCTAGTACGATTCATTTTGAGACAGAAAAATAAACAACCTATTATGTAATGAATGAAAAATTAATGCTAACATGTTGACATATTTATACCGTTTTGGACATAATTCTTTCATATGAACCCAATTTTGATGATACAAGAAGCCGCGAAACCGGGATAGAGAGATCTACAACTTTCGTTTGAGAGTCAAATCTAAAATATCAACCCATTACCATCACAAGTCAAGTCAACAAAGAATCTAGTATTTGAAAATGTTATTTAGAATTGTACAAGAAAATTATTCTCGGAAAGGACACATGTGATCGGAAATTCCAACGGTCAAATTCAAGATCTTTCTATACGTTTATATGTTGTGGTACAAATTTGAGGACGATTCGATGGTTAAATGACTCGGGATCAAAACTTACCCTCAATTAATGATAACACATTGTATGTTGACATAGTTACACCATTTTGGTCATAATCAATGACATTGTTTTAGGTGACACATGCAAGTTTTGAAAACAAAAAACCCGGGTAAACGAATAGCATTTCTAAAGAATGAGCATAATAAATCTTTTGCTCATAATGTAAAAATTTCTAAACATCATATGGGTCATATGCATTGGGTTGTAGTTGCTTAAAGTGTCATGTTACGACACATCCATGACTGGTGACAATGGGTAATTAACATGTGTCATGGGTCATGTTCATTGGGTTGTAGTGGCTTATTGTGTCATGTTATCGACCAATACATGACTGGTGATCGACAATGGGTAATTAAGATGGGTCATAAATCATGTGCATTGGGTTGTAGTGGCTTATAGTGTAATGAAACCCATGCATGACCAGTGATAATGGCTAATTCACATGGGTCATGGGTCATGTGCATTAGGTTATCACTGGTCACATTCATTAATGGGTATTTGACATCATATGGGTCATTTGCATTGGGGGGGGGGGGGGGGGGGGGGTTGTAGTGGCTATAAGTGTCTGTTTAACGCCACATCCTGTAATTTCCATGGTCATGGGCATGTGCATTAGGTTATAAACTAGTCACATTAATTAATGGGTATTTAACATCATATGGTCATATGCATTGGGTTGTGTGGCTTATAGTGTCATGTTACGACCCATACATGATTGGTGGCAATGGGTACTTAACATGGGTCATGGTTCATGTGCATTAGGTGTAGTTGGTCTATATTGTTCATGGTACCCATGCTTACCAGTGAAAATGGATAATTCACATGGGTCCATCATGGGTCATGTGCATTAGGTTATCATTGGTCACATTAATTTAACCCCTAAGCGTAACCAATAACCTATATCCTTTAACTGGTAATAATTGACTGATGCGTGTAAAGCGGTCGGTAATAAATTACCGTTTAGAGATAGAATTACTTTAGGAAAAGTAATAACTATTAGTCCGGGGTCGTATCCTTAAAGAGAGTTGAATAAAGATTTACCATTTAGCTTTATAAAATCTAATTAAGCTCTAACGCAAATGTCTAGCTTATTTAACCCTTAAACTCAAAGCCTTAGAGTAGGGCTGAGCCTACAGACCGTTCGACCAAACCGGACCGGACTAAATGTATTTTGGTCTGGTCCTCGGTTTGGCATTTTGGACCAATTCGGTCTTCTTCCGTCAACTCCGGTCAGGTCCATCCAGTCTTCTTACTAAAAAAACCTAAACTTTAGCCTTGTAGGACCGACCGACCGAAGACCGAACTGGACCGTACCATTTCGGTCCGGTCCTCGGTCCTGCATTTTAGACCAATTCGGTCTCGGTTCGATCCGGTCTTGGCCGGTCCAGTCCGATTTTGGACCGATGCTCACCCCTACCTTATAAGAGAAGAGAAGTGAGACATAAATCAAAAATGAGCCAATATTAGCTTTAGATAATAACAATAAGCTAGCTTAATAATAAGGCTAATCTAAAAACTACAATTTTTATTAATTAAAATGTAAACTTTTATAAACTAAAACATATTCAAAATGAAAACTTTTATTAAAAACACTATAGCTAAAAATAAGCTGCACGCGAAAAAGCTTTAAACCAAATAAGCTACAACTTATTTAGTTTTGCTAAATTCGAAATTTTAAAAGTGAAACAAGTTGAAAAATAATCAATGGAGAAAAAGCCACGGTTTAATAAGGACAGTTTTCAAACACACTAATTAAGCTACTAGCCAACAAAATGAAGCTTACAATTCTATATAAAAAAGGAAATGGCATAACATTAACGAATAGGTTACTACTCTGCAAGATGGTACCCGTTTGACTTCCGTGATGGGAGGGTCGCGGGTTCATTCCGCTGGGTGTAACATCCTTTATATTTTCTTGTTTTTTATTTTTTAAAAACTAAAAAGTAGTTTAGTCGCTTAATAACGGTGACCCATATGTACCGGTTTTTTGCTACATCTTAAACAATGTTGACAAAACTTGAGTCCATGATTTAGAAGACTCATAAACAAACACTTCATGAACCATTATGACATTATAATTTAGACACATAACACTCAATGTGACTAATTTGAAATTTAATGATAAAACGATTTCACATTTTCTCTAAATATAGCCACATGAAATACTTCCGATGTGACTGTATGAATATATGGTTTCATATAAACACCTAAAGTGGCCATAAACATAATTTTAGTCACACATTTATATATGATGTAGCTATGAAAGACATATAGTCACATGATCGTGCTAGAAGTAAATGTGACTATACAACATTAGCTTTTGGCAACTAACAACAAACACACTTTAAACACACAATATTTAGTTACATGAACAGAGTATGGATTTTGGCGACACTAAATAATGTGTGACCAAAACTTGGAGTCCATGGGGATTTAGACACATAAACTAACACTTCATGTGACCATATATGACATTAGAAATTAGACACACACACACTCAATGTGAATATATGAAATGTAATGATACACCGATTTCACCACATTTGCTTCTAAATAAAAGCCACATGAATACTTCACGATGTGACTGTTATGAATATATTGGTCACATATAATCACCTTAAATGTGGCCGTAAACATAATTTAGTCACACATTTGTGATATGTTGTGGCTATTGTAAAGGCATATAGTCACATGATCGTACTAGAAGTAAATGTGACTATACACATTAGCTTTTGGCAAGCTAACACAAACTAAACTTTAAACACACATATTAAGTTACGTGACCATATGTACTGGATTTTGGCTACACTTAAATAATGTGTGACAAAACGTTTAGTGTGACCATATATGGCATTTGGTCACAGTGTTCAAGTGTGTGACGTATATTTGTCACTATTTATATTTATATCGTGACTAATGATTCAACCTTACTTTTCATTTGTCACGCGTCTCAAATTCATATGTGGCTAAATAATTAGCAAAAGATAACAGTCACCCTTAAATAATGTGTGACAAAACTTGACTGTATAATTTAGACACATAAAAAATTACTTTATGTGACCATATATGACATTTGGTCATAGTGTTCAAGTGTGTGACATTTATTTGTCACTATTTATATGTATATCGTGACTAATGCTTCAAGCTTACTTGTATTTGTCACGCGTTCCAAATTCATAAGTGGCTAAATAATCAAAAAAAAATTCCAGTTACCTTTAGCCACATAAATGTTCGAATGAGTGGCAATACAATTCTAATGGTCACATGATTAAAATTTCATGTGTGGCTAATTAGTAAATGTTGTTTATTTTGGTACCTTTAGCCACATAAATATGTAAATGTGTGGCCGTTCCATTTTGCCCATGTGTGACCAAATCCTAGATTTGTACTAATGTAAGAAAACATCTCTCCTCGAAGGCATTTATTTTAATAAATTAATATCCGAAATATTAAACGATTTGACATTTTTGATAAGGGGAGAAAATGTGATTAAAATTTAAGACTAATAAAGTGATCTAAGCGACTCAAGTGCATCGTCCTCCTTATATGTGCAAAACACTTTTGAATATCGATGCACATATGAAGGGGAGCAATTTTGAAAAAGATGAAACCATCAAGGTATAAAAAGTTTTTATTTATATCACTAGTACCTTGATTGATTTTCAAATGGTTTTATTGACTACAGTGGAAATACCCAAAGACCAACCATGTAATTATTGTAATAGAGATATAAGGCGGTTAAGGATAGGTATTCATTCCATGATCCAGCCAGAACCAAAAGGATCTACCCAGGGACATTCCAATAGTTAGATTAGAAGTCCTTAGGTATGATAAAAGGAATAAAATGAGAAAAGGGAAAATGTTATCCATGGCATGAGTTATCACTGGAACAAACAAACCCAACAAAGTGATTATGAGGATGCGATGGTTAACATAGAAGGGGTTGAAGAATGAAAAAGAATTGTAAAGATAAAGGGTGAAAAAAAGAAGCCTTCCTTACACTTAGGTAGAAACTGGGTCAATACATATGCTATCAGAAACACTAAGACGTTGTCTGGTATTGAAGATAGTCATCATGGACCTAGTGATGCAATGTACAACCCTTCCTAGCCACTCAACGTCTCTCAAAAGACTCTTGTTTCATTTCTTATGGAGACAAACACGTTATCTAACGACTTTCTTACTCTGAGTTAGTTGATATTGAAAAGGTGGCAGTCAGCTCCAGCCTTTGATCACTAAAACCAAAATACACTACTGAGTCTAGAGCCAAAAGAAATCATTAATAAATCTCACTAGGACACTATTCTAAATTACACTTGTTCTTCATACACCGTGAAAAAAAACTAAAAATAATAAGAGTCCTACGCATTATCCTTGTGATCTTGCCAGAACAGTAGAGTCATACTTCTCAGTATTCACAGTGATGATGGAAATCCTACCAGTGCCAACATCAAACAAGCATTGTGGCAGGTGACTTGTGAGGTCCTATATGGATCAAACTTGTGACAAATGGATATTGATTCGGTCCATTTTATGAATTGATGACTCAGTCGGTAAGATAGTAACTAACCGATTCACTCTTATCGTGCTGTCTACTTTGAGATGTTTTGATAATGAGAACAAGCAAGTAATGGTAAATCTAATGCTTACACGTTAGAGGATTTAATACTTTAAGCTGGAAATCTTGTCAAGGAGATTCTTCTAAATTAAGTCTACCTGATCACAGGTCGGTCCTCATAGAACCGAAGGTTAATCTAACCAAACACGGGCGAATGACAAAGCCATATTCGTCCACAACCTTTATTGCTAACTGGTTTAATTACAGATTTATAAAAGGATGGTGATACCTCATTCCAATAGAGTCGAATTCATAGCCACATGCTCATACTCGATCAACAAATATAAAAACATGATGAAAGCTCAAGTACATGTTACACAAGACTTCCACTACTCTGATACTCAACGTCTTCTTTAAAATCATGAAGTATTCAAGATAAAGCATTCCAAGCGAGATTGTTCATTAGCTTTCAAGATAAAGAAAAGTATGAGCATGTTGGTCCAAAAGTCACAAGTCCACAAAAGGCGAAAGATTACAAGATAATGAAGAGATGATGTTTGACTGATGATCTCAAGAAGTTCAAGATCACAAGTCTATAAAGCATGCAAGAACAAGTTCCAAGATCACTACATCAAATTCACAAGATAAAGAACAAAGAATCAAGGCTACGAGCAAGATTGAAGACATTCATAGAATGTTAAGCTTAACTTTTTTATAAATTGGAGTGACCTCCCTTAGGGGGAGATTGTTAGGAATCGAGAAAAGACTAGGTCACTTCAAAAATATTAGCTTGTAGCTCGTAGTCCATTTAATGTAATTAAGTAAGCTAACCGGGTCAAGCAATGGAAAGCCCATACCTTGGACGGCCTATGTAAGAGTATAAATACTCTCTCCATACCTTGGAGAGGGTGTTGGTTCATTTGGATAATAAACATTCTCTTATTTCTTTCTCTCTCTAAGTGTTCTAACCATCTCCTTTCTCTCTCTAGATTCTTCCTTTCTATACTTGTTAGATTGTGTGATTTGATATTCTATAAAAGCATATGAAAACGTTCAAAAACGTACCAACACGTACCTAAACGTATAAAAGTGTATAAAAACGTCTGAAAGCGTACGAAAACGTATGAAAACATCTAAAAACAAAAAAAAATGTACAAAAATGGATAAAAGCTGATAAAAAAATGAAAACGTTTAAAAAAAGACTTTGGCAAACCATAGGGATATATTTTGCACTTTACTCTAAATAAATTAAGTTTGGGCCAATTATCAAAAAAGTAATTAAAAAATGATATTTCCACATAGATATTTACTTGTGCTTAATTATATTTTCGAAACCCTAACCATAGAAGATGATTCTCAAAGGTCAAGAAGAGCAACAAAGGTATTGCAAAGTGCTTAATTCGATAGGAAACACCTTGTAATCATCTATACTCTAGTAATCATTTGATTTTTGGTATCATTCGTTTATCAGTTAGTTTACCTTGGTTGATTTGATTATTATGTTTGTATTCGATACAATGGTTATTGGCTAACACCTTTAGGTGTTAGCCATGGTTATGAAGATTTTAATGTTTGGTTTGTTATATCGATTGCTTAAGTTATCGTTGAGTGTTGATTATGTTTATCAATTTATACTCGTTTATGTGCTTAAGTATGCGACCTATCATTCAACTGGATCTAAAAAGCAAATTATAGAGCTAGTTAGATGCCAGGATGTGTAACAATCCGTAATTTTAGGTCATTTTATGACAATAAATATTCAACTATTTATTTTAAACTTTTACGTGTTTACTTTTAATTTCAACAGTTAAGTTAAATCGCGTAAACCAAAAGTCAACAATTAATGTAAACCGACATCAAAAAAATAAAGTTTACGTCAAACAAGTGTTATATTATTTTTACGAAAATAATTTATAACTTTTCATATCTTATTTTTTATACAATACGTAAAACGTTTACGTTTCGCACTGTAGAACCTTTTTGCTTGAATGTAAACCATTTTACCTATCTACACTTAACCAAATACCCACAATTATACCCAATACCCAAAAGTTATATAATTTCTATACCAAAACCACCCTATGGCCTATTATGTACTTATATACATACACAAAATACACCAAGTTGCTTAGGTAAATACCATGTGCTAGTTTTGAGCAAATTATTCAAGGTTTCTTATACAACCCATCTAACTCTTACACAAGACCATGCCCTCCCCATTCTAATCTTCACCAAACCGTATCCCCTTTATTTCTTCCTTGATTTATGCCTAGTGTCTCCTAAATGTCTCCTAGATATTTCTTTTATAAATTAATTCATGCACTAGTCTTTCACTCCACATATTTCACTTGCAAAAACATAACAAAACCTCTCTTATCCCTCCTTAGCCACGACACAAAACACCCCATTTCAGGTTTCATTACCTTCTATTTCTTTGATATTTCTAGCATACAAGGTTAATCAAGGGTATAATCTAAGGTGTTTCAAGTTAGTTTGCAAGTTAGTGTTTCCATTTAAAGCAAGGGGTTTTCAAGATCAAGTTAGGGTTTTCATAAACAAGATTTGGGGTTTTCATTAGAATTTTAGGTTTATAATCAAAATCTAGGGTTTCTATTCGATCACATACTTTGTAAACATACTACTTTCACTCTTTTGATTTTCATACATATGGATTAGGTTCATTTGTGTTTCTA